>BMAO01014634.1:0-18821 GCA_019973975.1 Trichonephila clavata | reverse complement strand
TTTTGTAGCATTTTTTGCGGCTTCGTTAGTCTAATAGTTTGGGTAACAAACTGGTGCCGAGAACGTTATAAGTTCGAACGCTAGTGTCACTGAAGTTGCTCCGTGTAATGGAGCTGATGCACGTTAAATCTATCAATGCTCAAAGTTCTGTCATTGGCGTGGTATGGTAGTTCGGAGAGGGGGCTCCATTTCAGGGATCAGCCTCGTCACTTGACCGATGCTCAAAACTAAGAGTTGGTCGCCATTAGCCCTCGTGTTGCTTTAAAGTGCGACGTCAAAAAACACTTTCTGAATCGAAGCAATTTTCACATATATTTATATATCAGAAAAATGCTCAGCATGACTTCAATACGGAAGAAGATTTATTATACACGAAATAGAGGATATTCAGTTTGTATTTAAATTAAGGTTATTATTATTCGGAATATTTATTGCTAAATATTATTTAATATTACAATTTTTTCGCGTTCACACTTTTTTTTATCCCTTTATGTTTTTGAATAAAAACAACCTAAATTGGAATAAAATATAAAGTTGTTAAAGAAACGGAACAAATTATTTAACCAGTTTACTAGTTTTCACATTCAAGTTACGTTATTTTTCCTGTGTATTAATGTATAGCCTGAAGCATCAAATATTCAATGTAAAAAGTAACGATAGTGAAACAGCAATCTTTAGTCTGACAGACCTTGACCTTTTTACTTTATCTTAGATCACTTTATCGTATTGGTTTTGATACTTAAAAAGCTTTTCGCCACATTTCGTATGCATAAAGGGCAATCAAACATTTTTTTTTTAATATAAAGTTAACTTCTATGCTTTTAATTATTTACATTTGTAATTATTTCTTGTTATTTTAAGAGATTTTTTATTGATTGCACAACGAGGGATGTTTTAGACTTTATGCCCAGAGGTTTTGTCTAATTCTTTAAATAGTTGGCATTTAAAACTTCAGTAGTAGCTGGACAATCGGGTTTTTTTAGTTGTTAATTCTGCGAAAAGAATTGTAATCCTGAGCGAAAATTACAGGAAACAAGCAATAAAACGTTAAAAATAAATTATTTTTAAATTTAATTTCATAATTTTCCCTTGAAGGCTTCGTATGAAAGAATTCTATGTAATTCATAAGTCTTTCATAAATTTAAATCCTATTTGATGTCACTGTTGTAGCATCACGATTATTTTAAGAGAGATTTGTATTATATATTATTTCATTTTTTAGATATCTCCTTTTTTATAATATCTTAAACTCAGTAACTTGAGATTAAATTTTAAAGGGACACAGTACGATTCAATTGACAAGATTCGGCCAAAAAATCAAATTAAATTTTTTTTAGCCTAAATTATTTTTTATATACTGTTTTATAACCTGAAAAAATTTGAAAGCTGTAAACTTAAAAAACACAGAATTATGATAGCTTTTTCGATCGTTTTTATTCACTCCCTGTGGCAAATCAAAAGTTTAAATTTACTTATCTCGGAAAGATAACTAGTTTGCCTTCATTTAAAATGCTAAGGCTTTTTTTCTATTTTGCCTAATGCTTTGAATTTCTTTTACCTATTCCTAATAGTACATGGAACAAAAGTTGGTATGCATTTTTAAATCAAAGCAATGCTTATTTTTTTAAAAAATAATTGAACAAAGAATTTATACATTTTTTAAGGAATTTTCAATAAACATTCATAAAAAAGAAGTATTGTACAAATACCAATCATGTTATTGGAAAACCCATACCAACTTTTGTTATGCATTGTTTGAAGTACTTGTAAATAAATTTCCATGCTTGTATGTAAACTTTTGTAGGAGTAGCATTTTAAAATTCCTTCACAAATTTTAAGTTTTTTCCTTAAAAAAATTAAATGGCTAGCTTTTTATGAAATTTTAAGCACAAAATCTGTTTTACATAGTTTATTTACAAAATCTATTTTACAACCAAAAAATTTTTAAAATCCTTAAATTAAAATTTTTTGCTTAAAATGCTTTTTTGCTTTGCCATGTCCTCTTAAACAGTGCAAAATTCATAAGAAAAGTATTTCAATGCTTTTCTTTTTTTAAAGTTTTTATAAATATGTTTTTTTAAATCTAAAATTAATATTTGCTTCAGTTTAGAAACAAATGAAAATTTTTAAACAGATAGTAATTCTAAAGAAAACGGAATCAGAAAATAAATCTAGAGGCAAATTTAGTAAATGGATTAGGGTTTGAATGATAATCCTTAAAAAAAGAAATATAAATTACAAAAAAAAATTGCGTACAACCATTTAAGCTTTTGATGTATCACAAATTCAATAATCCACTTATTTATAAAATTTATAGAACGTAATTTACAAGAATTATGCATTTATAAAATTCTATCATACATAAAATATTTGTTATTTTACACAACTCATTTTTTTTTAACTGCAGTTAATAACTCACATTTATTTGTAATAATAATTTTTAAATGTTTACATATTTTTAGAATTGAAGCATTGTTAATTACAGCAATTAGAGTAAACATTTTTTTAAAAAGTCAGGTAGGGAATTCTAAGTCCCAAATATCTGCCGCACTCCTTTAAATAGATCGGAGAATCCATTTTTTATAAACATTCACAAATCCAAAACATTTAAGCCCAAATTTTTCAAAATTTAAAATTTAAGCCTCTTTATGATATGAAATAGGTATGCATGAAAAAAGTGACACATTTCTAGTGAAAAACGTTTTTTAATTTAATTAATTGAACTATCTACATCATAGATAACTTTAAGGCAATATATACAACATAAATTTTGTCAGGCTGCTTTGAGAAGTTATAAAAAGCTACAAGTTGCAAAGTTCCCGTTTTTTTGCCGACCCTATTTTAGCATTCCTACATTACATTTTGAGCGCATTTTATAATGCAACATTTTGTTTCTTTTGACGTAAAAATTCCATAAATCGTAATAATTGTAGATAAATATCATTATATTCAATTAATTTCGGAAAATTATATTTTTAGGTGTATAACAACTAGAAAAATACAAAAAAGTTATTATTTTCCGAATTTCTTATTTTGCAGTGGAGTCTGGACAAATTCGAAGGAAAAGACAGTACTATACCTCTCCAGAACAAAATCATCCAGGACAGTTTGGTAAGAAATGTTTCATTTTTTATTTGGAAAACTGATCTCACAAAAATATCAATCCTTTGATGAAATTTTTCATGTATAAGAAATATATGCCACTAATTAAACTTTAAATTTATGAGAAGCCTGTTGCAAAAGTTATACAATAGAATTTAATAAAATTTGATGAATGGCATAATGAATGAGATTACGGGAATTTTTTCTATCACAAAAATTAGGGCTTTAAACTCCTACTGTTGTTGTTTCTAATGCCACATGTTTGACGGTGTCAGATCGAGGCCCACGAAATTCATCGTGGCAAGGGACACCTCCCCCTTGAAATATTTCTGTGTACGCTACTGGTCAATAATCACATGAAAGTATAAAGACTCAGAGGTGGGATTTGAGGGTTTAACTCCCCCCCCCCCCGTAGGCCAACAAATTTTTGATTTTTACAATTGAGAAAACCCCACGGCGCTTTTCCCCTAAGTGTTTTTTAGAATGTTCCCTCCTCCCTCTATAAGAGTGGTCAGTGTACACCAATGTAAAGACTCAACGGCAAGGTTCCAGAATTTGGGCCAAACTTTTGATAGTACAGGGGTGCGCACAGCCTATCCTGAACAAGCATAACTTGAACGAAAGTTGTAGGTACTACTACAATTCTCCATGGTTAGACGCCTGAGGAAATTCCCCACTAAATCATGTCCATGCCCTCTTTTAATCCCATAGAACCAGGTAAGCAATTAATTCTGGATATTACTGGCTAACTATTCTGTATGACTAACAACAAATAGTGCTTTTTATTTACAATTTTTTCACCGTTTTTTTGCTGAAATTTTGTGACAATATAAATAAATGAATACACAAAGCGCGACATAAGATTAACAGTATCTTGTAAACGGCTGATTTCCAAGGGGTAGATCTATTTGAATTTTTGCTCTACAAGCCAATACCTTTCCAAAGGTACCACATTTGTCCGAATCAGTGAGGGCACTGCTTGAACTTTCCTAGTAAGTATAAACATTTTTATTTAATTCCCTTGATAATTATTTCAAAAGACTTGAAATAATATTAATATGCTTTATTTTAAAGTTTTTTTTTTTTTTTTAAATTTCTTGTATTTTTTTACGATCATACTAAAGTAAATTACATTGAAACCTAAATTTAATCCGTGCAATAAAACTTTTTTAATGAATTATGTTTAATAAAAATTATATTTAATTAAAAATAAAGTTATTTTTTAAGAAAAAATGTTATTTGGCGTAATGATTTTGTGGCGTTCAGCATTCAACATTTTCTTAATAAAAATCATTTAAAACAATCAAAAAGAAAGAATTAACAGCACTGCATTTAATAATTTAAAGAAACAAAAAATGCAAATATTTCTCAGCTTTCTTAAAAAAAACTATTATTACTAAAATATTTTTTTTCCTTTTAGGTGTGTGTCCACATTTAGAAAGTCCAGATTTAGGTGCCATAAGTTGTACGCAGTCAGGTAATTATAGGTAATAATTGTTTCTTGCAAAGCTCTGAATTAACAAAATTAAATTTTGGGGGAGTTTATTAAGCACCCAAAAAATGGTTTTATACTTAAAAACATATCACAATTCACAAAAAAGATACAATCAATAAACTTCGATACATTTTATGATCCTTTAGAAATTAATTAAAATACAGTAATACCTCGGCTTAGCTACCTCGACTTATATAAACCCGGAGATAAGCGATTTTCAAATCTCATCGATTCGTCCTTTGTTTAGAAAAAAAAAATTAAATTGGTGAAATGTGGTAATGTAATTGAAGAAATTGTAGATCTTGTCAGGCAAATAAGTTTAGAAGCGGATAGTGATGATGTTTAAAAAAACTGCTGGATTCCCACAATAAGGAGCTGACCATAGATGAACTCGCAGAAATACAATAGCAAGGCCAAGACATTGTGGTACTGAAGTCTTTAGACCCAGTTCAATCAGAAGTTCGAATGACGATTGGTAATTTGACACAGAAGGCCTAAGTTCAATTGAAAAGGGTTATAAGTTTTAGAAAATGTAGACTCCAACGCGAAAAGAGCGAATTTTTTTAAAAACAAAACATGAAATAAAAATGTTATTAGCATGCTATGAGGGAATTTTACGTGGGGGGAAAGGGAATCTATGAGTCAGCAGACTACTTGTTGGTCCTTATGAAATTTTGTACATCAAATAACTTCGATTTGCAATTTTTCTTTCGTGTTATATCTAAGATTTTACTAAACATTTTTACTAAGTTAGTAATAGAGCCGTGGGTAGACTAGTGGTTAGAGCATCAGACTCCAGACCGGAGGGCCTGGGTTCGATGCCCGATGCCACCAAACACCCCCCGAGTACACACGGTGTACGTGCTCGTTAAATCAGGGGATTCAAATGTCTTGTGGGCGGTCGCAGTAGAAACCACGAGTACAGGCGGCTGGAGAATATTTCCCTTCCATGCCTAAATTGTGGAGGTAGGTGGTGCCGCCATCTATCGTTTAGAAGTCCAATCTGTCTCATAGGTTCTGGCAACTTTCATTCCTTCCCTTTGGAAGGAAACAACAACTAAGTTATTATTTACTTTTGTCTCCGGCCCCAACTAAAAATAATTTATACGTTGTTGTTGTTTCTAATGCCACCTGTGTGACGGTGTCAGATTGAGGTCTCCTAAATTCATCATGGTAAGGGTGGTTAGGTGTACGCCTGTCGTTAGCTTTTTTTTAGCTTTGAGCACCTGAAAGGCGACAGTACTATTTGGCTAGGGGCTTACACGATCTCCACCTCTACAATTTAGGCGTAGAATTGGAGGAGATGGAAACATTCTCTCTAGTCCCCTGCACACGTGGTTTCTGCTGCGACCACACACAAGACTTTCGGATGCACTGATTTAACGAGTACGTACTCTGTATGTACTAGGAGGGTATTTGGTGGTATCGGGCATCCAACCCAGGCCTTCCGGTTTGGAGTCCGATGCTCTAACCACTAGGCTACCCACGGCCCATGTATTTATATACGAAATCACATACTCCGACTTACGCGAATTCGACTTTCACTGTTCTCCCTCAGTCCCCACCCCCCTATCCGGTAAGTTCGGGGTATTACTGTGTATTGGCGAGTTATTTTTGCTTGATAACACCATGCTTAACATTTCATGATTCAAAAAGTGAGTAAAATTACAAATAAAGTTTCACCGAACTACTTTTACAATGCTTTCATTCCTTGCTTTAAGGAAATATCCTATGAAAAAACGCTAACCTTTTCAAAGACAACTTTTCGCATAAAAATAGATGTGCCATCTTAAATAATTTTACTCTTCCTTTTCAAAAGCCACAGTTTATTTTTAAAAATAGATGAGATCATTCGTTCTGTTGGTTTTAAGTTCCATTTCTTTCATGGGAGAAAAGAATTTTTATCGGCTAAAAAGTTTTTAATGTAGTGTAATTAATATGTTTAATGATCATGTTGACTTTTGCAACATCACGAGAAATGACAAATGAGGACTATTGCACCAGGTCTTGCTGCTTTAAATCGGGGCCAAATGCCGAAGGAAACACAGCTACAAGCAAGTACCACACTGTTCAAACTGTCTTAACTCAACAAAGGATGACATTGAGGCTCAATTTGATTTTAAATGCAACAATTATGATTATAAAAATGACTTATGTTAAAAAAAAATGTGAGTAAGACCGACCACGAAGTTAGGGACCATGACTTTTGGACTATCACGGCTTTATGTAAATCACGAAAACTTTTAAGATAGCTGGTATTTTAATCTAAGAAACAACTTTTGCCTCGCTTTAAAAATGTATATAATACAATGAAATAGGTTTCAGATTATTTTATTTAATATTTCCTGAATATTTACTTTAAACCTACCCATGTAAAAATGAACAAAGAGAGAAAAACTCTATTTAAAGTAGATTTAATTGGAAAAAATTATATAATTTTGAATAACTGTAACACACTAACTAAATTATGTGACTTGCTATTGTAAGCTATTATTTAATGAAAAGAAATTGGCGCATGCGATTTAATTTAAATGTATGCAGGATTAGCCAGCTCGCGAGTATTATCAGAATTATAAAAATCCAACACTGACAAAAAATTACTAAAATCTGAACAATTCTTTTATTTAATAAAAAAATAACAATAACACTCAATCTTAGGGACTTAAGAAATGAGAAACATATCAGAAATTTGAAGTAAATGCAAATTTCAACTAACTTCAAAATTTAGAATGTTAATCTTAAATCCAAAATGTGATGTTGGGAAATGCAAGAAAGTAAAACCACGTGGGGCAACAGAAAATGGGAAGCATAAGAGAAGTTGGAAATAAATATAGGTTGCAGTTAATATAATTTCAGAGAGAGAAAATTAATAAGAGAAAATACTTAAAAATATAATTTAAGAGAGAGCAAGAAAATTAAAATTTTAAATTCAAACTGACAAGCCTCAAGCAGGTTCATTAACTTCCTAAATGTCCTAGAAAGAAATAAAATCGAAAGAACAGTAAATGGCTTAGGTACCAATTCGAATATTGTGTTCAATACTTGGTTGTTCAAAATTATACAAATCCGGTAATAAATAAATATATATCTTTTTAATTTACACAAAAAAACAGAGGTTTTCATTGAAAAAATAGTTGGATTTACACTTGCGAAATTCTTAAAATCTGTGTATAATATGTTCAGTAAATTGTTGCTTAGCTTATGCTTGGCCATCTTTTATTGCTTTTTCATTCATGAAATCTGCGGCTTTTTCATCATTTATGAATCAGTTTAAAGCTTTATCGCATTAATGAATTCTTTTCCGAAATTTTAGAAAAGTCACAAGGAGCCGTAAAAATATACCTTATCCAGGAAAGTTTTATGAGAATCAGTTCTTCAAAATGCCAAAGTTTACGAAACGTTTAACCAATTTTCTACAGCCAAACTCCTACAATGAGGAATTTAATTTCTTTAAAAGGTAAAACACACAAAACGATGTTTTCGATGTTAGAAATCCTTTTCGGTTATATCTTATAAGTACATTATTAATTTTCTGAGTTTATTGAGGATTTTTAGCAATGTA
The DNA here is from genome assembly GCA_019973975.1 of Trichonephila clavata. NCBI lineage: Eukaryota > Metazoa > Arthropoda > Arachnida > Araneae > Nephilidae > Trichonephila > Trichonephila clavata. The sequence goes on along the minus strand of BMAO01014634.1, from coordinate 10,662 downwards.
CAATGCTTCAAAGAAAATTTTGTAGCTCTTTTCCAATAATTAATAGATAGCGTAATAAAAAATAATCTGATAAAAGAGGAATTCTCCTATACATAAATTCTGAGCAAAATCAAATAAAAATTATTTTTAACGATTTACTCACTTGATATTAAAGTTAAATAGAGAAAATTTTTTTTTGTTTTCCTAAGAACAATTTTCTAGCCAGTGAGTGTTTAATGTCGTTCAAGACCAATTTTCTAACAAATTTTTCAAATGTCTTATACATTAAGTTAAGGTATCCGACTATTTGCAATAGTTTTTTTTAATGGAGATACGGGGATTTTTTTTTGGGGGGGGGGTAGGTTGTTTAGTATATTTTAAGAAAAATATACTAAAACTAAGAAAAGGAAAAGAAATTATTATTACTAAAATGTGTGGAAAATAATTGATAAAAATTGACAAAAAATAACATAAACGGGGCCCATTCTGTCCAAAAGTTTATGAACAAATTTTTCAATTCTGATGTGTGCTATGTTTTCATTTTTGAAATGATTTTCAGCACAAGAGATATTTTAATTTTTACAAAAACTATAGTACTCTTTGTTAGTTATTACATAAAATTGCTTAAAAAAACAGTGATAATATTCACATAAGGGACTGTAAATTTTATAATAAAGCAGTGATTGTTAAATCTGAAGGTTAAAACACTTCTACTATTATACAGAAAGTACACAAAAAATTTCAGTTAATTATTTTCAAAACATTTTTAGCAATCGCTGCACCAGTTTGAGTATTTAAAAAAAATTGCGAGTAAAACGCGTTTTAAAGTATGACATATATCTTGCTTAAAGTAATGTCATCTGCTTTTACTAAAACACTTGCAGTTTTTGTTCTAGTTAACGCATGATCTATATAAAATAAAATCATAAAAAAATTACCATTTTTTGACAAAATTCACAATTTTAGGGTAGTCTGATACCTTAGACATATTTCATACAATTTATGCTAAATATTGTTTTTATAACAACTGTACACATCTCTTATACATATTGCAAAAAAGTATAGTCTTAGATAGCTTTCATTTAAGTAAAAATCGTTCCGAATCTTGAATTTAGATACAAGTATTTCTATAACTTGTTTAGATTCAAATAGTTTCATATCCTTACGTTTGAATTAAAATAGCTTTATAACTTCACACATTAAGTTACAAATAATTTCCCAACCTAACATTAAGTTACAAATAATTTCATAACCTTGTACATATGGGTACAATTAGTACTTTTATCTTACATTTGGATTTAAATAGTTTCGTAACCTTGCAATTGGATACAAATTGTCCCATTACTTTAGTTTTGGATTCAAAAAGTTCCGTAACTTTACATTTAGGCACAAATAGTGCCTATACTTAAGAACTGAATTCAAATAGCTTCGTAATCTCATATTTGAATAAAAATAGTTATATAACCTTACTCATGTTAGTGAGTAATTCCGAAAGCTTCATGGTATTTGTATGAGGTGTGTTGGGAAATTAAGAACATTTCGTTATACCTCAACCTCAAAGGTTGTGTCGGAATTTAACACTTGCGCATGCATGTCTCTGGTTAATTTTTAGTACTTTAAAGCCATTACAGTCAGATTTTCTTGTTTTTACAAGTGTTATAAGTGTTCAAAATGCTTAAAACAATTTCCGATCCTGTAAACCAGGGTCTCCAAACCGCGGCCCATTACAGAATACGACTATTTTGTGCAATATTTTTGCTTTTAGTGTTTTTTTTAAACAAAGTCCCAAAACTGTTTCTATTTTATCTCGGTATTTCTGTTACTGCTAATCTTTTTTTTTTTTTAAATAAAATTTATCAAACATAAATCACGCTCAAACTTAACGGACGAAAACCTGAAACATCAATTACGATGCACACATTCACGCATTGAGATCAACTTATAAAAACTAAGGGAAAGAGTTGAGAAACAAATATCGCATTGATTAATTAAATTAAACATTATTTGATCATTGCATTATTATTATTATATTATGTATGTTTGTATACATGAAAAGCAATGAGAAATATAATAATAGGTTAATCTGTTTTAAATTTTCACTTCACCAAATGTTTTTTTTTCCTACGCCCGTCTTCGGCATCTTTGCCATCAGTCGACGAGCAGCCCAATAAAATGATGACGAAGCTTAAAAAGAATTAAAATTTGTCTCCGTAGAGTTGTCTACAAAAAACTTTAAAACAATAGGGTAGTGTCTGAGGTGGTCACCATTCATTTCACCCTGGTTGCACAGAGGGCACCAAGCAGAATCCTTTATTCCAATGCGATGTAAATGCCTTTGCAAGTAGTCATGTCCAGTAAGTAAACGAAAGCACGCAACTCTAACAGATCAAGGCAGGAAACTGGGAACTCTGCCACTTTTGTTAAGCAAGATATTCATCTTTTACCTGCAGCTGCTTCACCATACAAGGAGACTCTATTAATTTGCAGTATACTGTAAATGGTTCTTCTTTCAAATGTTAATAATGGGTCCAAATCTTTTGTAAAGATATATATTTTATGTACGGCCCAGGATTTACAATGTTTTTCAGAAGTGGCCAGCGGGGTCATTTAGATTGACCTCCCTTGCTGCAGACTGTGAAGTGCGTTCTGTAATCCGTTTTTTGAACGCAAGGTATGTTAAGCTAGTTGGAATCCAGAACAATTTATATGGTGAAAATGCTGTGAGTGATGGAATGGTGAGAAAGTGGATTCGACAATTTCATGAGGGGCGCACTAATCTTCATGAGGAAGCCCGGAGTGGGTGGCCTTCAGTTGTTGATGATGGTTTGGTTGAAAAGGTGAATGAGAAAATTCGTGAAAACAGACGGATCACAATAAAACTGCTTTGTGAGAAGTTTCCATAAAGAACTGTTCAGCAATAATTCTCTTCACTAGCAACACCTGTCTTTGAAAAGGATATAGAGAAGTTTGCTTACCGATATGAAAAATACCTGAACAATGGTAGTAAGTATGTAGAAAAATAGTTTCCGACATGTTCTTTCAAGTAAAAATAAATATTGTTTTGAAAAAACTTTTTTTTATGCAATTTTTTCCAAAATGCTACTTAGTTTCCGAAGACGTCTCGTAGTTTTATAACTTGTCATTGATAGTCTATTAAAAATCAGGTATGTTAAATATCACATTCAAGCGGAGACAGCTGTGCATTCAAGACATAAGGGATGATGTAGAAGGGAACCTGACATAGTCGAACGCTCTATTTTATTGGTGTCTTATAGTATTTCTCTGAGTTATTTCAAAATTTATAAAAAAGGTTTGCAACATTATTTCATTATATCGACAAAATTGGGCATGGTATTAAAGGAACTGTTAGTTTTATAATGTGTAATAATTTCCATTGCATGTTTTTATAACTTCGGCGACAAAAATCTTTTAATTTTGTACCTGTAGTTGATTTTCAATAATTTGGAGCAATAAATTTAGATGTATTACAAAAAATAAAAATGTGTTTATCTAATAACAGTTTTTTTTTTCTCACCAGGGTTTGCACAGGTCGTTGTCTACCAGGTTACGTTTTTGATGATGAAGTATATTCGGATGAAATGACCTTGGAATGTCGGGGAGGATATTGGAGACCTCGACAGTACTTTCCCCCTTGCAAATGTAAGTATTTTTCGGTTCTCAACCCTAAGCCATTGGCGACCTTTGTTAAGTTTAAATTAAGTTTTTTTTGTCCCGGAAAATATTTAGGGAAATGTTGCAATAACTTGTTAAACGTGAGATGATTAATATCTGGTGGTCATTTAATCTTTGGTGATAAACTTTTGGTTTGTGGTTAATACGAAACTTCCTTTTTTCAATTCATACTATGCTCACTCTCTTTCTCTCTCTCTCTTTATATATAAAAATACATACATTTCTTTCAAATTTACAATCGTTAGTAAAATACTATCTATTGATCTAATCAAGTTCAAATAAATTTTTTTACACTTGTAGTGGATTACACTTGATGTTAATACAGTTTTTCAAAGATTAATTCTGTAATCCCTGATTAATTAATTAATTTAATTACTGGTTTTCGTCGCCAACTTAGATTCGTCTCCATTGTTGTAACATGTTTAAACAATGACAAAAATTGCAATCGAGAACCGGTTTTTCAGCCAAACTTGCCAAATGCAGACAGATTATGCTCTTTTTTCAATTCCTACTATTAGTTCATCTCTTATATATATATATATGTATATATATATATCTTGTTCAAATTTTCAATCGCTAATAAAATACTTTCTATTTATCCATTTAAAGTAGGAATTGACTTAAAAAATTTTCTTTATTTTACTTGTTTTAACCTAGACAGTTTTGAATTGATAAAAAATATTACGAGTAAAGTTAATTAAGCTGAAATGAATTTTACAGCAACCGAAGTTAATTAAGCCGAAATGAGTTGCAACACATTCTTCCAATCAATATGTTCTACAACTTGATAATAATTTTTGAATATTCTTGATTGGATTATTTAAATTTCGATATTTTCTATCTAGCACAAGGGCATTGCAATTTACGAGTCATTGGAGCTGGTTTCTTCAATTGTACCACCGGCATGGATGGAACACGCTGTGATGTGAACTGCGATGGAGTCCACCAGGGACGGTACCATTGCTATCCAGGGAGAGGATGGAATCCCTCACTTCCCTATTGTGCAGTCCCAAAACGTACTATTGCTTTGAAAATATTCGAAATGTATTTTTCTATTTAGTGTTTAAATGCCTTTTTTTTACAGAATTATAATAGTTATTCTAAGTTTAAAGATTTTTTTATCAATTTTGTAGGAAGTATGTATCCGAGTATATCATCCAACTTATTCAGATAACACACACTACGGCAGCGTTTCTCAAACTATAGGGTGCGCCCCCTTGGGGGGGTGGCGTGATTACTCTATGAGGGTTGCGAGAGCATATTGAAAAGTCGAAAACAAAAGAATTATTTAAAAAATTATTAATTTATTGAATGTAAACAAACAATATTTTCTGATATAATATAAAATAAAATACACTATTACACTGATATATTACACTTATAAATATATCAGTATTGCACAATATGTGTTTTATTGTTAATTTAACAGTACTAAGTGAAGAACAAGTTGGATAATTAACAGAGACCCCATGGGCTTGTATTAACACTTATCTTCATAGTTTGTACAGTTTATAATTAATTCCTTAACTGCCGATTAAAAGTTAAGCGATTCACTCTCCATTGCCACCGTTTTTCAAGTAGACGCGAGTATTTTAATGATATGGGGAAGGAGAAAGGAATAAATAAGCAATTCCATGAAATAAGTAAATTCTTCTCAAATACTGTCAAGGTATTTTTATTGCATTCCAAAGCCTTCGGAATAATTTTATGGATAGTAGTGCACATAGAAGATCGTACTTCAGAAAGACGTATATATACTTCCAGAAAATTAATGCTTTGGTTGAGCGAGACGTTTATATATGCGTCGGGGGCACATAAGAGGTTAAAGTTGTATTATATCTTTAGAGTTAAAAAATAGTATGTATTGTTGAATTCAATACATTTTTATTATATGGAGGGACGCGATAAAAATGATGATTGAATATTGGGCTGCGAACATTGAAAGTTTGAGAAGCACTGCACTACAGGGTTTGTTTTTTAAATAAGATTAATTCATGAATACCGTTTACAACTTTGCGAAGTCATGAGGACAAGTGCGAGAGTAGGCCTTTGGTATCCGTTGTGCATAATCCAACACCATTTGAATTGATGGTGACAATATGTATACTTGGGAGGGTGAAACATTTAAGAATATAAAACATTCCAGCGACTGTGAAATACAGGCCAGTCGTCTGGTTGTTAAAATAAAAAAAAAAACAGTAATTCTGAGGATATTCATCGTCAGATACGTGAAGTGTACGGTGATATTGCAATGAGTAACTATAAAGTGAGAAAATGGGGGAGACTGTTCAAAAAAGATGAAGAAAACATCCAAGTTCAATCGCGCTTTGATAATCTATCAAAATCACTAACGATTTGGGGAAGGAAGATGAGATGCAAGTTAACGTAAGCAGGAGATTCACAATTCCCAGGTGACAAATACTTAGACACCGATGCAGATGTGAAAATGACCTTGCTTTATTTGTAATCATCACAGGCGGTAGAGTTCTATAAAGAGGGTATGCAAAACCTCGATGTTAAGTACAATTCATGTTTAAACCAAAACGATAATAATTTTTAAAAAAATAGAAAATTGCACGCAATTTAGAGAATAAAAGTTTTATTATTATTTAGTTATGTTTACTTTTCGTTTTTTTATTAATAAAATAACTTAGAAAGCCCTCGTTCTAAAAGAAATGCTTAAGGCATTTAAAATTCTCCTTGATTCTCCTTTTTTCTTATATCAATAAAATCAATCCAAGTATGTAAATAATATATGTTTTTTCTAATTATTTGTTCAAAATTGTTTTAAACAAATGCTAACTCAAAAATAATGAAATCACAACGTGAATCTCCTAACAACTGAGTCCGCGAGTATCGTTGAATGCGACACTGTAAAATTTATATCGTCTTCATTCTTATCATATTTGCTTTAAAAAATGACGAAAAGAATCTAAATTCATAGGAAGAAAGAGAATTTATAGAACAAAATGAAATGTACTCTCATGGACACAAAAATTAGCGCACCAAGAAGGAGTTGTCAACACGAAACGAAATTTTATACATAATGACTACTTTGATATAAGTAAATGATCAGAAAATCATAGAAAAAGGATTATTTATTTCAGAAAAAAAGGCAAAAGAACGAAGGATTTAATTCCCTGTTGAACCCCTCTAGTGCAAATGCACGATGCGATGCGATCGGCCCTTGAGAACAACAAGTTCTGTATGATGTCTTGAGACATTTCGTTCCATATTTGCTGTAACCTTGTCTCCAGTTCGTTCAAACTCATGGAATGCCCAACTCGCTATCCCAAATGATCCCAGATATGCTCGATTGGAGACAAATCTGGGATCGGAAAGGCCAAGGAAGGGTAGTAACAGTGCTGAGACAGTTTTGTGCCACCCTTGCTGTGTGAGGCCGAGCATTGTCTTGTTGAAAAATGGCTCTTGGGAGCCATTGCATGAGTAGCAACATATGTGGTTGCCAGATGTTGCGACCGCCAGGCTGTCATGGTACCACGGATCAATACTAGGGGTGATCGCGTATTGTAGGCAATGGCCCCCCATAACCTCACACCAGCTGGGGGAGTGGTGTGTCGCTGTAAAGCAAAGGCTAGAATGACGCGTTCAGCACGGGGTCTCCACACACGAACACGGTTGTCATCACTGCTGAGATTGAATTTGGATTCCTCGCTAAAGACGACCTGGTTCCATTCCGCTCTGCAGTCCAGTTTCTTTGTGCTAGGCACCACTCCAAACGGAGGTGTCGATGGGTGGGCGTCAAGGGCATCACAGGTAATGGGTGCCGTGATCCTAAATGCCCTTCAGCCAGGTGCCTTCATATTGTTCGAGAAGACACAGAGGCCGCTAGTGAAGGTGCTACATGTGCCGGTATGACGGTCGATGAAGCAGTTCGCTGTATGCGTGCATTTATTGCATTAACACGGCTTTCTCGACGACTGGTCTGTCGAGGGCGTCCTGTGAGCCTGGTCTTCGTGTAAATGACATCTCTCGGATCCACTGGTCCCAATACTTCCTCACAACACAATCAAAGTAGCCTAATTGACGAGTTACTCTTCTAGCTGACCACCCAGCTTCCAACATGCCGATGATTCTGCCCCTCTTAAACTGTGACAGCTGCTCATATTGTCTTCGAAAACGGCTTAATGGTATGTCTACCTCAGCACTTCCTTTGTAAATGATTCAGCACACTCAAACAAGCTTTGGTTATCTGTTTTATACTCCATGGAGAACGACGTTAAACGCTCTCTACCGGCTATACGTAATGCGCAATCACATTGCATTTCTAATCATTTGCATGTCTCTCCGACATGTACCTTCATGCCAAGTTTCGTTATGATTCCGCAATTATTTCTAAGTGCGCTAATTTTTTTTGTCCATGAGTATATATTTATAATTTTGATCATCAAATTATGAATTAAGTTTTGTGCCACAATTTAAAACTCAGATATAGTAATGATAACTGTTGTAAATTAAATGTTAATTGAATAGATGGCGCTGCAAGCCATCCGATATATATATATATATATATATATATATATTATACTTCATTTGACTTGTAGAGTCAGATTATGTAATGTTCTTTGTGCTGTGTACTTGTCCACTGTATTGTCTAAGAAATAAACCAAAATGCTTAATAGAATGGATTGAATCATTGGAATGATATAAGAACGTATTGGATATATAAGCGTCTATCTGTCCCATGGAATTAAAAATTAAGAGATTATGACAATAACAATTATAGGCAGCTTTCACAGAATAATTTTAGAAATTTATATAAAAATAACAGTAATTTTTTCAGTATTAATTAATTAAAATAGAAATGGCTTATATTTCGACTCTTACCAGTGCTGAATGGTACGGATATAATTAGTTCAAAATAATTATTGATTTTAAAATCAGGTTTAAAATTTTCTTTTTCTTTTTTTGACAATAGATGGAGAAAGCAATAGACGACCTTGTCGGTGTGAAAATGGAGGCATCTGTGATGATAATGGGAAGTGTAGGTGTCCTAGAGGAAGGACAGGAACATATTGCGAACGTTGTAAGTAATTGAAATTATTTCTGCATACATTTTCCACTTGAAATAATTATTTGTTTTTGTATAAATCCAACATATAATGCCAGTATTTTTGCAAAAATGTTCCACTTGCAATAATTTTTTGTTTTTTATATACAACTTCTGACAATAAAGTTCGGTAAATAGCTCTGTAACATTAACGTAGATGAAATATTAACGAAAGTTACTTTACTGTCCTTCGAAATATTTACCTCCGATAACTATACACCCCTGAGAACTACTATACATGTCCTGGGAACTTTGCAAGAAGTCTTCTTTTGGGATGGAGTTCAAAAGCCCCGTCACGTTCGTTGGATATTAGGAATATAGTCAAATTTCTTTCCTTTCAAAAGGAGTTTGAGTCGTGGGAATATAAAGAATTGAGATCTTGCGAGTATGGTGGATGTTCAATTTGCACCCCCCCCCTTTTTTTTGGCAAGAACTGTTTGACGATATTGCCTGTGGGAGGGTGATCATTGTCTTGAACAAAAATTATGAACCTTGTTGTGCGTACTGGGGTCGTACCCTACGTATTATCTACGTTTTTCTCATCCCTAAATATTAGGTAACGATTTGTAACATGGATTCCCGGTTAACCTGCAATTCATCAGCTATCATGCGCACAGTTAAGTGACGATCTTTGGTGATTAATTTCCTCACTTTCTCAATGTTTTCGACACTGATGGAGGTCACCGGTCTTCTGCTAAGGGTTTTGTCAGAAACACTTTCCCGGCCTTCTCGAAAACGAGTGAACTACTCATGCACACACTTCATGGACAGTGCTTGATCCTCATGAACACGTACCACCATCGCAAAAGTTTCTTTCGATGTTTTGCCTAGCTTAAAACAAAACTTTAAACTGAGATTTTGTTCCTTCATTTTCCTGTTTTCAGTCAAGAACCAAGCACTTTCTAAAAAAGTCTTACATGGAACACAAACGAAGCTCAAATGAGAAACAGTGGGGGCAGATGGTCAACACCTGCCGCTACACATGTGCAGCGTTTTGTTTTACCAGTGTTACCAGATCGGTCGTTCTGACTTCATTCGCGAACTTTATTGTCACAGGTTGTAAATCCAACACATAATGCTAGTTTGAAAGTTATATCTTTCTAATTTGCAAGTGTTATAATTTTTTTCATCTATTTAGAACGGCGTGATATAGTGTAGAAAACACTCTTAATTATTATATAATTCCTTCAACGAAACAGATTCAAACAAATAAAAACTCACAGAGTATATTTTTAGTTTGATAAATAAGTATGTTTCCGAAGTATGTTTTTGCAAAATGATAATTGCCTGAATATTCGTTTATCTGGTTTGATCCATATTTAATGTTTGTATAAGGATAAAATGAATGGAATAATTAAATTCTTTCTAGTTCATGTGGCACTGCATTGAAAATTTCAAAATTTACTAGTATTGTAATACCCCTACCTGTCTACCTTGTGACTCAGCTAAAGGTGAGGGAGGAAGTGAAGGATGATTCGACATGATAATTTCAAATGATTTATTCAATGTTTAAATTAACTCAGAAACAATTCAATGAAACACATTAAATAGGATGTTCTTATCAGTCAACAGAGGGAGGGGACGAGAATCGAGTTTTGGGAAAATACATCAAATAAATTAATTACTTAATGATAAACTATCTTCTACCTCAATATTGCTTTACACGGTAGAAAAGTAACTAATTGTGTCATTCAACCTCTTTAATACTTTAAATATCTAACGCAGTATGAAGGTGACTAATACCTGAACTGAAGGCAGTCTTCTTATCAATTAAGGCTTAATCCTTCGATTTCCTTATCAATATCACCTTTCCGTCTTTAATCTCTCACACGGACTTTCTAACCTTTTACGGTATGTTTCTTCTTGTATCTCACTTGTCACCTTTAGTTAACCAACCTTTTAACCCTCTAACTTTCTAC
>BMAO01014633.1:0-18611 GCA_019973975.1 Trichonephila clavata | reverse complement strand
ATTATCCAATTTTTTTTATTCAAATAATGAACGTAAAAGCAAGATTTATTTAGTAAAATCGGTATGTTGATTTGGATAAAGGGAGTAGTTCTGATGGTGCCGGCTATTGCTGAAGCACCGTGCACTTTTTGGAAAACTCTTAGTCATTTATTTTGCCATTTCCGAAAGACAGATGACGTGATCACAGCTGTTGCTGAATTAGACACTCTTAACAATCACTAACCAATGATATTATTTCTAAGTTGATTCTCATTTGCCACGGTGTTCACTATAGGTTCTACAGTGAAGAGCCAAAAAAACTGGTACACCTGCCTAATATCGTGTAGGACCCCACGAGCACACAGAAGTGCTGCAACACGACGTGGCATGGATTCGATTAATGCCTGGCCTGAAGTAGTGCTGGAGGTAATTGACACCATGAATCCTACAGCGCTGTCCATAAATCAGTAGGAGTAAGGATGGTGATGATCTCTTCTGAACAGCACGTAGCAAGGCATCTCAGATATATTCAATAATGTTCACGTCTGGAGACTTTGGTGGCCAACGGAAGTGTCTAAATTCAGAAAAGTGCTCCTGGAGCCACTCTGTAGCATTTCTGCAAGTGTGGGGTGTCGCCCTGTCCTGCTTAAATTCCCCAAGTCCGTCGGAATGTACAATGGACATGAATGGGTACAGGTGATCAGAGAGGATACTTACGTACATGTCAATTGTCAGAGTCGTATCTAGACGTATCAGTGATCCCATATAATGCCAACTACACACGCCCCATGCCATCATAGAGCCTCCACAAGCTTTAACAGTCCCCTGTTGACATTTAGGGTCCATCGATTCATGAGGTTCTCTCCATACCCGTACACGTCCATCATCTCGATTCAATTGGAAACGAGACTCCTCAGACCAGGCAACGTGTCTCCAGTCCTCAACAATCCAAAGTCGGTGTAGATGGCCCAGGCGAGGCGTAAAGCTTTGTGTCGTGCAGTCAACAAGGGTACACGAGTGAGTCTTCGGCTCCAAAAGCCCATATCGATAATGTTTCGTTGAATGGTTCGCACGGTGACACTTGTTGACGGCCCAGCACTAAAATCTGCAGCAATTTGCGGGATGGTTGCACGCCTGTCACGTTTAATGATTCTCGTCAGTCGTCGCTGGACCCGTTCTTGCGTGATCTTTTTTCGACCGCAGTGATGTCGTAAGTTTGATGTCTTACCGGATTCTCTATATTCATCGTACACTCGTGAAATGGTTATACGTGAAAATACAAATTTCATCGCTACCTTGGAGATTCTATGTCCCATCTCTCGAACACCGACTATAACACAACGTTCAAACTCACTTAAATCTTGATTACCTGCCATTGTAACAGCAGTAACCTATCTAAATTTTGTGTCAGACACTCGTTGTCTTACGTAGGCTTTGCCAACTGCAGCGCCGTACTCTTATTGGTTCCATATCTCTTTATTTGCATATGCGTGTCTGTACCAGTTTTTTTGGCTCTTCAGTGTATATTTGATGCTTGAATTGATCATCATCATTCTGTCCCAGCTGTCTCGAAAACTTCTTATGGCCCCCTGAGAAACTAAATTTATTAGAAAAACGATTTCAGAAAGTTGCATGATAGATTTCTGTTTATAGGAAAACATGCTGCTTGCGTTTAGCTCATTTCAGTGCACAAAGAACCTCTTAGGCATGGTACAGAGAACATTGATATTGAACCAGAGATCAATAGTAATTCGTTCTACTTAGCAACGAGTCTACAGACCAGCCTCTCTCTGATTGTCTACTTACCCTTACCTGAAAGAAACCAAGATCATTCTACATGCCCTCCAACATCCCCAAAAAAGATCGTTATAGTGGCACTCTATCATAACGACCAAAAAAGACCGTTAAAATAGTGTAAGCAGGCATCATCTTAGACGAACACCCAGGAGGCCGCGGTAGCCTAGTAGTCAAGGTATCGGACGTGGCCGGCATGTCATGAGTAAGAAGTTCGAGCCCAGGGCCACTGAAGACCCACCATGTAGTAGGAGCGATGCATGTTAAATCTGTCCGGAGCTCAAATGTCCTCCCTTTGGTGTGGTGGGTAGTTAGTAGTGGGGGAGCCAGCTCAGGTGTCTTCGTCACTTGATCATGATTCAAAATTAAGAGGTACGTCACCAAAAGCCCTCGTGTAGCTGAACAGTGTGACGTTAATATTCACTCACTCACTAGCCGAACACCCAGACTTGTACGTGTTTGACATAGGCTGTGTGACTGTTGAAAAGTATAAAAAAAAAATCTTATAATCCTTTTTTTTCTGGGGGCCTTCTTAAGGATAAATCTAGTTGTCGGTCTTGATTTTATAGAGGATAATGTTCACCTACCTGATAATTTTCTGAAATGTCAGGATGTTCACCGGATGGATTGCTCAGCTATACCTTGATACCTCAAATCTGTAGAACAAACTTATGATAACATTAAGAGGACGATTGATAGTTGCCTTCCTCTCAAAATCATCCAGTGACAGAAAAAAGGTTGCTGGCTTCCAAAAAGACTCGCAGGTGGTCTCAATTACGACATGAATTCTAATTATGTGTGTGTGTGTGAAAGCCGCTTATAACTCTATAAAAGCTCCGTATGTTAGGTCTACCGGAAAGTTCTGTCCGTTTTTAGAATAAAACAAAAGAATAAATTTTTCATACCCTGAATAAACTTTATTGACCAATACAATTGCCATTATTATGTATGGCTTCTTGCTAGCGTGATGACAATTTGTATATCCCATTTTTAAAAATATCTTACCTCTAAAGGCCAAAAATTTAACCAGTGCTTGTCTGACATCTTCGTTCTTGAATTATTATTTATTTATTTTTTTTGCCCTGCAAAAAAATTTTGTAAGGACAGAAACAAGTGATAATCGAAAGGTGCTAGGTCCAGGGGTATGGTGGATGCGACAGAATTCCCCAGCCTAGCTCTGCGACTTTCTGATGAGTACCCAAAGCAGCATGTGGCCCTGCATTGTCATGAAGCAGTATGATGTCCTTCCTATTCAACATCGCCGGCCTCTTTTCTTGGAGTGCTGTTTTTAATGTATCCAATTGCTGACAGGACCTCTCCGAATTTATCCTTTCGTTTGGTTTTAACAGCTCAAAATATATTGGTCCTCAAATGTCCCACCATATACACAACATTCTTTTCTTCAAGCTCAACTTCGGTTTAGAAGGGGGGGGGCAGATTTTCCGGGTTCACAATATGCTCTTTTTCTTATGATGTTTTCGTAGGTAATCCATTTTTCATCCCAAGTTATGATCCTGTCCAAGAAGGATTCGATTTTGTTGCGTGAAAGTAGAGATGTGTATATGATGTGTGATTCGATCATTCAAATTCTTCTCGTTTAACTTATGTGGCACCCATCTCGAATACTTCCACACAAACCCTAGTTTCCGAATATGATCCGAAATGGTTTGTTGAGCTGAATCAAGCCTATCCGCAACCTCTGATGTTGTCAAAAAAGGATTTTGCTCTAACATGATCTTGACAGTATCGTCGTCGATCAAAGATGGTCGCCCAGAGCATGACTTATGAGAAAGGTCGAAATCACCTACTTGAAATTTTTCGAACCATCTTCTGCACTTTCCATTAGAAACTGTACCTTCACCAAACACTTTCAATACATTTCTACACGCTTCTGTAGCATTTCTTCCTTGTTGGAATTCGTACAAAATACAGTGGTGTGAATGATTTTTATCAACGGCCATGGGTAAACGATCACATCTCACTTAATACTAACACGAATCAGCTATGTTTTAGTTCATTTGCTGGTTTAGTATGTATACATTCAGTGATAAAAAGAAGGGGCTAAATATGCGTCAAATGAATATGCGCATACTGGTTGAAACTGATTGTAACAGGAACGGCCAGAACTTTTCGGTATACCTAATATATTCCCTATAGCTCATTTTACTCCCGCTTATAATTTCTATTTTTAACTTCTGTTCGTGTTCTTCCTACTAATAGTCCTCTTGGGGAAAAGGGGGTCTTTTAAAATTTATTCTATTGAAACCTTTCCTCCAAAGAAGATGTGATATAAAGATTAAACTTTCAAGTTAGGAGAGGAAGGTTATACTGCTAACAGTGATTGATTAGAGTGAAGTTAAGCAAGATAACTTCATTAATGAATTGATTAATATAAAAATTGACGATTTGGTGAATTAAGCGTTAAAGTTGGATTAGAATGAATTTAATAAGAAGGTGTATTGCCTAGACGCAAGTAATCTAATGTACTGTTAATTCTCCTAGTATCTCTTCTACCCTATGATTCCTTCACATATTTATTAATTGGTGCATTTCTTATAGTCTGAGTTGTTACATTTGTGTCATAATTGTGAATTATCAATAAGTAGAATTTGTATTGACTATACATCTAAACTTCCTTCTGACCCTCTCCCACTAAGGGATGACACGAACAATCCCTCACAAACTTTCATGCGCTAATGAGCCGGGCTTATAACCATACATGTATACTACAGTCGTTGTATCGTATGCTTTTATATTTTTATCAACCTAAGTACATACCAATTTCATTAAAATTTGTCTAATCCTTCAGAAGCTAACTAACCAAAAGTAAAAGTTTTGTTAATTTTGTCCCCAATGTATATCGATTTGCTCTTAGGCTACAAAAGAAAAATATTATCATTAGTTAGATTAATTTCCCGCAGAAAGATAATAAATACATGAAATATAATACACATTGGATCACTTAAAATTAAAAGAAAGAGTAAATTGTATCTGAAGCGTTACAGTGCAATTATTTCTACTGGATTAAAATCAAATTAGCCGAAAATATAACGTAAAAATCTAAATTATGTTAAGACTGCGGGAAAACTTGTTTTTAATCTTCAACAAAATTATTTCTAAGACACGTGGCATCTTTATTTCTATTTATTACACTGTACTTGTTTTGAATATTTTTTTCCATTAGTAAAGTTTCCAAAACGAAACAAATATATTTTCTTATATCGAAAACGTGATTATTTATCTTTTAATTTATAATTGCCAAGTTATTACTACTTTAATTTACATACCCAGGTTTTACTTTTAATACCCAGGTGCGCATATTAAGGAATTGGTGTAATAATTCATTAAATTCAAAATAGCATGCTTATCTCGTTTCTGGATAACCCTGAAGTTTGTAATTCTAATCTTAAAGCAGTTTTAATGATGCTTGCTAATGGTGTTTTAAGAGTTACAAATACTCATTATAAACAATCACAAATATTTTAAGTAATGAAATCCTGCGAGTGTGTGTGTGTGTGTGATTCTCCGTTAAATAAAAACAATCATTACCAACAGTCTTTTCTGGCTTTGTTCAGCTACATAAAGTATGAAAACGAATAAAAACTTTAAAGAAAGTTAAAAAGATTTCAAAAAATGTTTTTCTATAAAAAATGTTTTTCTATCTGCTTTCCTTTCCTTTTAAAACTCTCCTCTTTTTTGCATACACAATTTTCATACTTTTTTGTATTTCTCTTTTTTCCCTTCGCTACCTGCATAAAAGTTGCGGCTTTTGGAGCTTTATGAAAAGACTTCGTGTACTTTCTTAATGACACGAGAACGCATTAGTGAAAAGAACTTTTTTTTTCATCCCCTTCATCTACGATTATTACCTTTGAAGTGCCTTAGGTGTAAGAATAAGTTGAAAAAGAAAGAACAGAGACGGCAAACCCATGAAATGATCTTTTATTTTACTTTGGAATTTTCAAGCTTTCTAGAGAAGACTCGCATTCATTTGTAGTTTGTACATGCATAAAAATGTTACCGAAGTTTCGTTGGAGGAAAGTGCAATTGTAAGCACGAAACTTCTCCCACGTAACTTTCAGATGCGACACTGTAAACGATACTGTTTCTTTGAAAGGAAGTTAGATTTTAGAATTGTTAAAGTGAACTAATCATTTCCAGATTTTTACAAGTTACTTTTTTAAGGATCAACTCAGTAGCTTTTTGACTACAGCAAATATTTAATTTTTTTTCCTTGCTGCCATTGCTCTTTAACATGTTTCACTCAAATTTATATTATTGAATATAATGGAATGCCTAATTAGTTGTTTTGTATCAAAAAATTATCAAATATAAAATCTCCTTAAAGCTAAGTGATACTTTTAATTTCTATAATTTTTACTTACGACTTGTTAATTCAAATGCTATTTAAATTTGGATCTGAAAGGGAAATCTGATAAATAAGTAACAAGCCATAAATATAGTAACATTTACGTTAGATTTACTGTAAGCTCTGTCTGTTTTTAGAACAAAATGACAGATATTTCATATCTTGAATACGCTTTA
The DNA here is from genome assembly GCA_019973975.1 of Trichonephila clavata. Taxonomy (NCBI): domain Eukaryota; kingdom Metazoa; phylum Arthropoda; class Arachnida; order Araneae; family Nephilidae; genus Trichonephila; species Trichonephila clavata. Next base: position 12,293 of record BMAO01014633.1, on the reverse strand, counting down.
TTAAAACTATATAATTGCCATCATCATATTGTGACTTCTTACCAGCATGAGGGCAAGTTTTGTAAAGACAGAAACACAAGAGATAATCGGAGGATGATAGATCTTGGAAGTATGGTGGATGTTACAGAACTTCCCAGCGTAGCTCTCAAATCATCATGTGACTTGGCATTCTCATGAAGCAGTTTGACGTCCTTCCCATAAAGCATTACAGGACAACTTTTTCACTGTACGATGTTTTTAAGTTACCCATTTGCCGACACAACATCCACAAAACTTAGCTGCTCGTTCTGTTTCAGCAGTTCAAAATGTATTGGCTCTCGAATTTCCCATCATATACACACATTCTCTTACTCAAAAACACTTCGGCTTAGAGGTGGAGCGGCAGGTTTTCCGGGTTCACAATATGCTCTTTTTCTTACGACAGCGTTTCTCAAACTGTGGGATGCCCCCCTAAGGGGGCAGGATAACACTAAAAGGGGGACACTATCATATTAAAAAGTCGAAAACAAAAGATTATTTAAAAAATAAATTTATTTATTCAGAGTAAACAAACAAAATACATTGACATAAAAAAATTTTTAAAAAACATTTAGAATGATATAATACACTTATAAATGTACCAGTACTGCTCAATGTATTTTATAATTAATTTAAGAGTTACTTACAAAGTTAAGAACAAGTTTAATTGTTAGTTGTGACCCCTCGAGCTAGCCATATATGAAATTATATGCAAAAAATAACACTTATCTTGATAATTTGTGTGGTTTATAATTAATCCCTTGTGCCGATTAAAAGTTACGTGATTCGCTCCCCAATGCCACCATTTTGCACGTATGTACGCGTATATGGTGTTTTGAGGGGGAGAAAGTAAATAAGTAAGAAAGTCCTCTGCATTAAATAAATCCATTGCAAACACACACACTGTCAAAGTCATTTTTTTTGCATTCCAAAGCCTTCGGAATGATTTTATGGATAGTAATGAGCAGAAAAAATCGTAATTTGGAAAGACGCATATATACGTCCGGAGGAATTTACGCACTGGAAGAGCGAGACATTTATATACGCCGTGGCACTTAAGAAGTTAAAGTCGTGTTGTAACTTTAGCGTCAAAGTATCATATTATCGAATTCAATACATTGCATGTTGGGAGGTTGGAAGAATTAAATGTGTTTAACTCTTTGTCAACTGTAAAAATAATAAAATCTTAATAAAATCAATCAATTCAATATTGCAACTGTAATAGGGGTGCGATGAAAATTATGATAGAATATTAGGTCGAAAGTATTGAAAGTTTGAGAAGCACTGCCTTTACAATATTTTCATAGATAATTTATTTTCCATCCCTAGTTATCATCCGGTTCAAGAAGAGTTTGATTTGTTTCCTTTTAAGCAGAGATGTTCATATGATAACACGATCATTAAAATTTCTTTGACTTATGAGGCCCCTATCTCAAAAATTTTCACACCAATCCTAGTTTCCGAATAGAGTTCAAAATGGGTTTTTATGCTGAATCAACACCCTTATCCTCTCTGTAAACTAAATGTAACTGGAACGGACAGAGCTTTCCAGTACATTTGTAATACTTAAAGAAAATTTAACGCCTTCAATAAAAGCAACATTCTTTTATTTACCTCTTGACAAAATCTTTATAAACGTTATCTCCATAACGGTATCCCCACCTCGATACTAGTTCAAATATCCTTTCCTGATACTGTTATCTGTCAATTTTCTTGATATACAATGGTGTCTCGCAATTCCTCCTGATCCGAAAAACATTTCTCCATGAAAAAAATTTTCCGTGTAAAGGAAAGTCTAATTTGACCATATCTAGGAATACGGAAACTGTTGCAGAACCTCGCAAAGTCGATAACGATTTTGGAGCAATCATGAAAAAGTTCAGTTCCTTTAAACCCCATCCCTTCAACTTCTCTTCTATATGGCTGCATGTAATTTCGAGAAATTGATGAGCAAAAGTCTGATTAGGCCCCCTTTGTAGTTGTAACACTCTGGACCTACTCTCGGATCCGGCTGGAGGTGTGGGAGGAAATGAAGGACGACTCGACATAATACCTTTTAACTATTTATTCAGCACACTAATTATCACAGACACAATTGAATTAACCAGATAGGACGAGATTTTCCCAGAAAAGAGCAGGGGGAATTTTGCTACTAGAGTCGCGAATTCTGAGAAAACTTCTGATTAATTGATCCGCCTTTTATGAATCAATCCACTACTCTAATACTTGATTAACACTGTAGCTATGTGACCACAATCGTCACTTAAATATATTTAATAATTTAAAGCCCGAAACGCACTATCAATATAGCTAATACCTGATCGGTCGATATCTTTCCTTATCTTCAGCTTCTTAATATTTCAATCTCCAGGCAACTTCCATCTACTCATCTATTCTTCTCTATTCTTACCTACTAGCCAGCAAACCTATATTGTATGTAACTGACTTAATCTGCATATCACGGTTTCTTTTTCCAAAAGGGTTGGTTGTGATTGATAGCCCAAAGATTTCCCAAGAGGGTTAGTAGAAGGACGTGTATAGATCCGTCACACCATTACATACCCCTTATTTTTTCCCCCAGAAGTTACACTGAGTCGTGGACAAAAAAATGTTCTAGTCTCTACTACAGCACAAATTGATGCTCTTAGTCTGGCACATGATTCCAATCTTGCGTTTGCATAGTTACAACCGTCACATATACATTTATTGCTGCCCCTCCCATACGAAATTTGTTGTTAATGGCTGAGATAATATGGATTGTACATAGAAAATGGGATGCTGAGAATATCTCCTGTAGAGGAAAATGCATTATATTGTCTCCGATATTTAAAGTGCTTTTTTTTTTCAGAATTGCTGCAATTCATGTTTTTGTGAGCTTTGAAACAGAAACATGATGGAGTTCTATTTGAGAGCATTTTATTATTATTATTACTTGAAACGGGGAAATATTAGAAACAAAGCTTTTAGCTTTTAGCAGTTTCCGAATTTACATATTTCTATCTCTGAGCTTACGCAAAAAATATTTTTAAGCAATAATGAAAATATGTTATGTTGTTTCCATTGCTCATATATTGAATGAAATTATGTAGAAACATTTATTCTTTAAAATCGAGTACCTTCATTGTCATTAAAGTAGCTGTTTCGAAATAAATTTATTTCTGAAATTATGAGAAATAGAACATAATATAATTTGTGGCAACAGCATCTTACTTAAATCTTTAATCTTATAAAAAATTTAATGTCTTACTTTTTAAGCAGTGTACGAATTAAACATTTCTAAGGGTTATAATTGTTGTAATGTCGGTGTAATCACGAATAATCGTTTATTTCACATACTTATTAATTTTTAATATTTTGTCTAAAGTTTTTTAAATTAAGAAAAGATGTTTCACACAATCTATAATTTGGGTAAGTGCAAAAAAAAATACTCTCTTTTACAAAAAATAAATAAAAACCTTTTTTCAAATTTCATTCATTAGTAATTAATAATTGTACATTAATTTTAACATTTAGTATTTGATGAAACCATCACTGGTTACAAATCATGTATACATACAGCTAGATATAGTATACGGAGAACCTAACCTCCTTCTACAATATATTTTGCCAGGCATTCCTCGATTATATTTTCAAATATTCAATATTTTTTATGCCTTAATCTGTTAAACTAACATACTGCTCAATTTGTGAAAAGTCGATGACATAAAACTACTAATAAAAGTTTAATCAACATGGATGCAATCTAACAATAAGAGAAAGTCATAGAAGCCTGATTTTGTTATCAAAAAAACGTTTTCAGGAAACTTCAGAACGTGTTTCATAAAGGTTAATGCAAAAAATCACATACAGTCACCAATTTATGAATTGAGTTATTAAAGTTGTATGGCATGACTATCAAGCATAACCTACACTGATACACAAAATTTTTGTTACAAACATGAAAATTTAGATATTTCGACAAAAATTTGGTTTAATGTACGGATATTTGGTACATTGCTGTAATGCAGGAAATTTTAACAAAAAAAATGTACAGGAGTTTAATGAAAACTGACATGCATATGAAAGCAACATTTCTCAAAACAGGAAATATTATAACTCGTCTTATTAAAAGAGATACGCCGTATTGCTCGCCTAGTAAGAATAAGGCATGTTTTGTACAGCTGTACATGCAATCACAACTTGCTCTCCTACTATTAATGAGGCTATAAATCAACTACTGGGGCAGTAATTCCCATTCTTCTAAACGAGTCAATTTTAAAACAAAGATTCCTTGAAGGGAGTTGTCTACTTAAAAATACTCTTCCTAGAGCACCTAACAAGTACTCTATGAGACCAAGTTCTGGATACATCGCTGGCCACGCCATACAGCCAATGCCCCGGTCCAGATAATCGCATATAAGTGCAACTTTCTGTGGTTAGGCATTACCATCCATTAAAATGAATTAGTCTTCCATAGCTCTTCTAAAAATTTCCTTATAGAGTCCAGAATCTCGTTCTTATAGAGTTCTGTTGTCATCTGTACCAACAGGGAAGTTGTAGAAGAGTATACGTGTGTTCTATTATCCCTCCCTATACAAGGGTACCAGTACCAGCATAGTGATAGATTTCTCTGATGTTTACAGGATGATAGCGTTTCCCATTTTCTCTCCATATGAAAACTCGGCAAGAATCGCTTTGTGTGCTAATGTGATTCATCACTGAAGAAAACAAGCCATCAATCTTACTCTGTATAAGAGTGGTGTTCACGGCTGCTAGATGTACGGGCTCTTTTGTGTGAAAGTGTTTAAGCTAAACACGTACCAATGGTTTCCAGGCGTAAATTCTCTTCTCAGCTATCTTTCTATGCATGGTTTATCCCAATACTCCTGTTCCAGATGCAGCAACTAGGTCTTGAGACTGCTGATGCTAGCACACATACAATCATACTTCTATAGAACCGTGCTTTCAAAGCCACATAGAAATCTTCTTCCGGTATTATGATTCTTGGGCAATCTTGTACAGCCCTCCTATTGAACTTACCGATGTCTAAAACTGCTTCCATAATCTGAAATATACTTGAGGACCATTATAAGTTATGATAGTAACGAGTGACTTCCACCTAAGACTGTACAGCTTCGAGGCTTCCAACGGCTCTCTATCACAATCTTTAAACGGTTCTGTGCAATCCTTTTATGTGTTAATCTGTCTGGCTTATGACGTTTTTAATAAAACCACCTTTCCCCCAGATTTAATAGCTCCAGAAAACTTCCAATTTTCAATGAAATTCTACTTGTGCTTCTTTTAAATGACCCTCTTCTTTATTAAACAAGCACTAGAGGCCTAAATTGGAATCCCTTTCTTCAATTAATCATTATTCATTACTTCTTAAAATATTACAGGTAAATATTTTTATTTATCACATAAAAAGCGTTTTATAACTTTAAGTTTGGACACTAGTTTACTACTGTAAGATATAACCTACTATTGTATGTCATATCATCATATCAGAGAATTCCTTCAGTGCTTCTTCAAGGAACGTTGGTCGGACTTTTTTCCATACGGAGAGGCCATGGTCATCTACTTTAAAACCGAAGCTCTACTTATTACTTAACTCAATGCCAGTCTGCTGGTAAGTATGATAAGCAAACCTTAAAACCAGTCCAGCGTCATTGTCATTGTTGAAATTCAAAAGTCAAAGACAATGGTAAACACGATTTCAAACTAATGTTATCTCTGACAAGCGTCATGAAATATTACAACACACAAACAGTACCACATATTATTCGTAGGAAATTGTTGTTAGTTATATAAGAAACATTAAAGTAGTTAATCTTCGTTTCCAAATTCATCTAATTTTGTATAGTATTCGTGTGTTGTATGCATCATTTTGAACCCTTCACACCTTTTTTTTTAACCAGTGCTTTCTTTTGCACTAAAGATTTCTGCTGAAACCTTTGCAAAATATGATACATAAAAAGAAAATGATTAGTGCTCGATATGAAATATCGTTTCAAACATCCAAAGTGTTTGATTCTTTACAAATGGATGAATGAATATTAATGTCGCACTGTTCAGCTACACTAGGGCTTTTGGCGACGGACCTCGTAATATTGAACCACGGTCAAGTGACGAGGGTGACACCTGAGCTGGCACCTCCATCACCTAACTACCACACCAACAAGGGGACATTTGAGCTCTTGACAGGTTTAACGTGCAACGCGCCCCTACACGGCGGGTCTTTATTGGAACTGAGCTCGAACTCGTGACATGCCAGCCACGATCCGATACCTTGACCACTTGGCTATCGTGGCCACATTGATTCTTTTCGAAATGACTAGTTTTATGAGCAGTTTTCGAATGTGTTACAATGATATTATTAGCATTATGCAGGAACAGTGGTGCGGAAAACAAATTTTGACAGAATGTAGTTGCTTTTTGATTCCTAAAATATGAGCTGCTCTTGTGAAACTGGTGTTATGGCCGAAATTAACACTATTTATAAAAACGAAAATTCTCACTCGTAATTCACTCTTCGAAGGAAGGAAATTTAATGCAAAATTTAGAAATAATCAAATTGTACTTCAAAATCTTCAGTTTTATTTAATGCAATAAAATTAAATAAATTATTAACACTTTCATCAAATTTTAAATGAATTAATTATAAATTATTAATTGTAACAAATTACTACTGTTCATATAATACGTCTTTATATAAAAATTACGGATGCATATATAATTTATTTAATTTTCAAACGTTATTATATCACTTATGAAATAAATTTTGTGTCTTGATAATATGTTAGAAACGAATTATTCTTATGCATTCAAAAAATTGCTTTTCTATATATATTTCAATGATATTTCCTTTCTTTGAAAATATTTGAATTACGGAATATATATATATATATATATATATATATATACTAGCTGACCCGCGCGCCACGCGTTGCTGTGGCTTTGTTTTAATACGTTAGTTCAAAATTATTCTAAGTCATTCAATGCTGTCAAATTAATCTTCGTTTATAATTTTGGAGGGTTGAAATAAAGTATAAAACAACAAATTATTTTAATTTTGCATTTTATTCATCTCCTATTTGAGAGTAGTATAATGCATGAATTACTAACGAAGTCGTTAAGTAACAACATATGAAGATTTAATTTTATAAATGTGGTGAATAGAGCGTTGATTCTTTGCAATTTTAAAATTATTTTTATCATTTAAAAGTATAACAACAAATAATTTTATACAACTAATCGCTAAGCGGGGCACAATATTTTTCGGTAACCCGCATTTTGCTAACTCAAATAGATTCAACGGTTTCCGCAAACGTGAGCATATAACATCTAGTTGCCCATTCGAGAAACATAGATTTTCTAAATCCAAGTATCAAATGGATATTGTTAGGGTTTCAGATTCATTTATAGTCCTCACGAAACCCAGATGAATCGGAAATTGAAGCCTTTTGATTGGTATTAGAGATTATGAGGGTATCAAAAGAATGCGTGGCAACAAATTTCGTAATAACAGAACCGAATTTTCGTTTAAACTTTACAATCAAAATATTTGCTTCAAGAAGTTCCCGGTATAATTCTTTTGATGATCAAACGTGCACCGTTGAATTATCTAGGTGAATTTAAGTTATTCAGATAATAACCAGGGAACCAACTGAAGATTGTTGTGGCGAAATTCCTGATACATTTAGAGAATTCAAAAACTCGGTTGGAAACTGGCAACAATTCTGTGTCTGGAAGTTTATTTCATCACAATATCAACATTTTTTCTGATAAAGTAACAGAATTACAGAGACAATAATTATTTAGATAATTATACAGTATATCCGGAAAAACACTCTCAATCAATTCCTATTTGCCTGAAGAACATTATAGAAATCATCTGGTTATTTCATGCATTATGTATTGGGATGAAGTTCTACTTCACTGTTTCCAATATTCAGTAGTTGGTTAGAAAATATTTGTTTAGATTGATCATCTTGCAAATGTACTCGCGTGTTTATGGTCAGTCGAAGTGTTTCCACGTTTCGCAATAAACATGGTTGTTTTAAACAGGCGTTAATATCGTGAGAAAAAGTAGAGCGTGTAATGGCTGTTAATGTCTGTCGGAAATCATCAGACAGTAATACAACAGAAACACCGAATATTCTCTCGTTGCCATTTAATTGCTCTTTGTAATGATTTGAGTGAATGTTTATAGGTCATGGAACAGTTATCCCGAATCATGATTGAACTCATTTGCAATACTGTAGCCATCCACTCTTTTTTTCAATGGTACATATTGTATCTTGTATTTTAGGAATGTCCAATGGCAGCTGATGCGGAATGTCTAACAAAGTGACAACAATTCCCGAAGATGCAATTTCCTACTGCCATCATATTTTCCCGCGACTGCACCTGAAAGTTTAGTTGTTATAGGGAATGAAAATCCGGAAGTAGAACTTGAACGCAAAGCCATTTGACCTCATTCCAGCAATATCCAGAAAATTTACGGAAGCTTTTGAAATCCGTATCCAGATTCTCGTTCCCACCCCGAGAAGCACTCGGTGCCCACTTTCGACGCCCCTGCTCCTGTAAGTTCAGTCTCTGAAGGAAGACATTACGGTCGGTCGGTATTATCCGGCAAGTTTTCTAAAATCCGATTTTAGGTTAGTCTTGTTTCCCATCCAGAAAAGCACCAGGAAAACATTTTCTCTCTCCTCAAGAATTTTAAAGCACGCCCCTTTCACAGTTTCGTGCAAAACTCTTTCGTCTGGCATTGTTTGACGAAGATATGAGATTATCTTGAATTGGATTGAAAATATTCGGATTGGCATTTCCGAAATACAATCAAGACCCACTTTTTCTCTACGTCGGCAAGTTAGGCTGTTATTGCTGTCCGAGAATATTCCGATCCTCCGGCATTATCAGCAAAAATACAGGAATTTCTATATTTCGATTTCAGACTCGCTTAAACCATCTCAAATTACACCAGGAATACACTTTTTCCGCGCCAAGATTTTAAGGGTGAGCTCCTGCCCCGGTTTGCGTAACAGACGGTCATCCTGAATTATCCTGTAAAGTTACTGTTATTTTCTCAGATTGAATATCAGATTCGGATTATCCGTTTTGAAATATAACAGGGACCAAGTTTTAACGATCCAAGGCTTTTAAGGTAAGCCCCTGCTACAGTGTGTCCTAAATACGGTCAACTGGTATTATCCGGCAAAGTTATCGAACTCCTAAAATTCAATTTCAGATTTCTCATTTCACACTCCGAAATGCACACGGAGTTAACCTTTGATGCTCCTGCGCGAGCAAGTTCAGTCGCTAGAGAGATTGAAAATCCGGACGCGGGACTCGAATCATATGCCTTTTCTCATAATTCAGACAATATCTGGCAAGTTTAGTGGAGTTTCTGAAATATGATTTCAAATTATCGTTTCCTGCCACTAGAATACAACTCGAGATTACTTTTGTGCCCCTGAGCCGGCAAGTTCAGTCCCTGGAAGGGGCATTAGGGTCATCCGGCATTATCTGGCAAAGTTACAGGAATTTCTACAATTCGATTTCAAACTCTCGTTCACCATCCCGAATTACAACAGAAACGCACTTTTTCCGCACCAAGACATGAAGGATAAGCTCCTGCCACAGTTTGCGTAATAAATGGTCGTCCTGAGTTATCCGACAAAGTTACAGTTATTTCTCAGATTGGATATCAGATTCGGATTATACATTTTGAAATACACCAGGGTCCAAGTTTTCACGACTCAAGGCTTTTAATGTAAGCCCCTGTTATGGTGTGTCTAAAATATGGTCAGCCGGCTTTATCCGCAAAGTTACGGTTATTTTTGGAAAACTGACTCAAAAATCGGATTCCACACCCCAAAATTCGCCAGGCACTTAATTTTCGTGCATTTGGTTTGCAATATCTGCTTCCACAGACACATGAGCATAACACATTTTGCAATTATTCCCTTACGGGAATCTGGCAACGTGTTTTCCGGACTCTTCACATTTGTGACAATAAAAAAAATTACGGCGTCATTAATTGAAATAAAAACTATCCTATGTTTTAAGTTGGACGAAATGACACACAGTATGCAAAATTATATTATGATTGGTTGAGAAGTTTTGGAGTCCATCGTGGAAAAACACTATGACACGTAATTTTTATATATAAAGATATATATATATATATATATATAACTGTGACATACATATAAACACTTTGACATATATATACACTGTGATATATATATGTTACCGGCAAAGTATGAAATTCGGCATTCTATAGAATGCTTAAACATTGTATAGAATGCCTAAATCTAGCCGGCAATGTATGAAATTATTCCTATTTCACACATTGCCTATGCAATCTATAGAATACCTAATGAGAAACCGGCAAAGTATGAAATACATCTCAGATTCGTTTCGAATATTGCAATTTGGCAAGATATAAAACTTTCAACGCGTATTTCAGGCTCAGAATTTGTTAGTTGTACATTGCTGTTTGTTCGGAAATGTCAAAATACTCAATTTTACTTAAACTTGTTCCACAAAAAATTGGTTTTTTCTTGTGCTGCCTGAAAATGGAGGAGCAAGCTATAGTGTTGGTGAAGGTGTCATGGTCTATAGCGGGGGTCGGCAACCTATGTCACATGTGGCACGCTGTACAATTCTCAGAGGCATTTTGCACTACTCAACAAATTTGTAAATTTTTCATTTGGTTCAAAAATGCTCTACTGTGTGGTTTGCTGAATCATATTGGTAGATTGGCTTGACACGCAACAGCTAAAAGGTTTCCGACCCATTGTCCATAGACATGAAACAACTGTTCGACGGCTGTTGCCCAAAATTCGAAAAAAAAAATGGTTTTTTCTTAACTGAAATTGCTTACTAGAAGTTGATAACTGATATATAAAATGACTACTAAGAAGGAACCCAGGGACTATTGGTTGCTGAATAGCTATGATGTGATGTTTGTGGGAAATAAAAGTAAACTCATTTAACCTGTTAAAGAAGGTGTCAGTACCATAAAACAGTGTTCCTCACCCTGGTCAGAGACCTTGCAGTGAAAAAACAAAGGTGTACCCACAATGGTACATGCGAAAAATAAGTGATTATTTTCCACAATAAAGGTAAAATTACGACATTTTGCTCGACTGCGGTAGCCAAGTGGGGCAAGGTTAGGACTCGTGGCTAGCGTGGCATGAGTTCGAGCCCAGTATCAATGAAAACCCACCGTGTAGGGGAGAGATGCGCGTTAAATCTGTCGAAATCTCATAAGTACTCCCTTTAGTGTGGTAGTTAGGAGAGGGGATGCCAGCTCAGGTGCCGTCCTCGTTACTTGACCATGGTTCAAATTTACGATGCCCGTCGCCAAAAGCCCTCGTGTAGCTGAAGAGTGCGACGTTAATATTCACTCACGCGACATTTTGCACCTATTTTGCTTTTACTTCAAGCACTTTTCCCGCATGTGATAATTTTCAATATTCGTATAGTGTCCGGTTTAATATACTGCATGGCTCGCGCTTTCGGTTCTCCGTTATCCGAACGGAGTCAGGTCCCAAATTGATTCGAAAAAAGACGTTTTACTGCAAATTATATAAAATCAAAACAATTTAAAATATAAATAATCTAACGGTCTCACTCTGAGCGGGACACCGTAAAAATATCAAACGTTGACCGGTCCCGAAGATAAAAATGTTGGGAAGAACTGCTATACAGTATTACTTCACGGATTCCTTTTTTCCCCCAATGGGCTACAGATTGGTATTTTTACCATTTTCAGACCTAGTACATTCCCCAGGGGCTGCTATCCCTTTTTAGTGCGGCATCATGTAGGCGATACCAATTGCCGCCGGTAATTTTGACACCCAGTTTTCTTCCCAGAGGGAGGTACCTGACCTCCGACGATGTGAACTTGTTCTAGGAATTTAATTTGCCATGAGCAAAATTAAATTCTTCAATTCTGGGAATGTGATAGAATTCTGAAAGAACTTTCAACCAAATACAAAAATGTTACACGTTATGATATTGAACTTGTATATCCACCTTTGTGAGCCTTGCCAGAAATTATTTAAAAAAAGGTATTGTAGTAAAAACTTTGATTTTTTTTCCAAATGCAATATATTGGCACTTGTAATGAGTGAGATATAGGATGGTTTCTATCGACGCTTAGATGTTCTGAAGGAATTTGAATACAAGTATAGGCAAAATCACAATTTAGCAATAATTTTTTTTTAATAGAAGTCTCGTTATTTTGTCAGATTAACATTTGTACTTCTAGAAATGTAAGTCAT
>BMAO01014632.1:0-18695 GCA_019973975.1 Trichonephila clavata | reverse complement strand
TTTTAAACAAAAAAAATCTTCCACAAATTACTATTTGACATGCTTGCTTTAAACAATATACATATTCCAAAATAAATTGGAAATTTTTGGATATGATAGGCATGTACATTATATTATAAAGGTAAGTGTTAAATATTTAACATGCAGTGACTTATGTAGTTCATCCTTGCAAATGCGATGAACTTTTAACATTTTCATACTTCTATTTTTATGTAAAGCAATAGGTATTTATTGCTTTGGATTATCTTCAGTATTATTGATAGTCATTTTTTCTTTGTTACATTTGCCATGTATTTAGACAAAACAATTACCCTGCAGTATAAAAAATTGTTTTTATTAGATCTATTAATTTTGACAATTTTATGCTATTGTAAGGTGGGTACATTTATTGTATATTTTGTGGGACACAAGTACTTATTCTACAGTAGAATAAATTCACAAGATTCTGAAGCATACAACTCAATGGACTGTGAAAATTCTATTTCTATGTTTTATAATGTGTTCCACTAAAAAAGCATGTGGTTAATACCACATCACAAATCATTTTTTCATTTGAGGAGAAAGTGTACACCAGCTAATTATGACTTAACATCTATGATACACCATTTTAATGACCTGTGAGAAATAATTTTATTACTTTTTAAAAGTTATTGACCATAAGTAAAATTAAATAAAATAAATTTCACTTAGTTCTGTTAAGTCTTTTAAAATAAACAAGTCAGCTTTGAATAAACTGTAGCATGTATTATTTGCATGAAGCAAACTGAAAAGTTTTATAAGTAAATGCTAACATAGGTATGGACATTCTCATGTAACACATCTCGTGTATCATGTAACTTATCGGACATTATAGTATTCACTATTATGTTTTTATATTTTATACATTTACTATTGCAGATCAATTTAGAGAAAAAGTTCTTCACATGTTGATCGTTTTGAAATCACAAAATTAAAATAAACATTAAAATAATTTTCATTTTATTGTTTCAATCTTGCAATTTAAATCAGAATATTTTAAACTACACTACTGGTTGTAACAAATATACACTTGGTCAGTGTTGTAACGAAGAATGCAACACTGAGTATTCGGGGGGGGGGTTGCAAGGTGTTGCATTGCATTGGCCACTGACACTTGTGTTTACATATAAAATTGACATAAAAATTATACAGATTCACATAGGTTTTCCATTTGCTAAATTTGGCACAATTTTATATTTTAAATAAATTTATGCAGGACTTAGGAGTATTTAGAAAATTTTTATCATTGAAAATAACTGGTTTCAGTTTAAAGTGCAAAATGAAAAATTTGAAATTAAGGAATATTAAGAAAAGTGACATCTTTATTGAAAAGTAAAAAAATACATACACAAATGTTTTAATTTAATGCATTAAATTTTACTTCTAACTAAACTTGAACAAAAGCTTGTAATTTTTTGTTAAATAAGCATTTTGAGTATAAGAAAATGTCATTCACTTGCTTAAAAATAGATACCCAGTATATTTTTTGCAGAAGTTTTACCTTATAAAATTTGGTTGCCAGTATCGAGCAAGTTTCTAACAGTAAGTTTATTTGAATAATATATTAGAATAAGGTGTCAAGAGAAAAGAAATCAGTTAAAAAAAAACTTTCTTTTGTGTATCTGAGACGAGGTATGGCATATGAAGGGGATGATGTGTTTTAACTTGTGTTAACTTTATTTGAAATATACTTTTACAGAATTAATTGTTCAATAAGTATGTGTGTTTTTTAAATTGAAACATTAGGAACACAAAGCAATTTTTTAAAAGTATCTTTTCACCTTAAGTTATATTTTTGAAAAAAAATCACTGCTTTTTACTCCTCTTTGAGAAAAAAACTTAGAAAAATTATGTATTTTTATAGAAAAAATTATTATTAATATGAAGTTTCAGTGGTCATACAATTTTAGAGATGTATTTTTCTTTAGCTTTATCTTAAACTTTTAGTACAGCCACAGTTGCCAGTACCATTTGAATGATTGATACTAAATATTAATTATCAATGCAAATACTATTCAAAAACTGCAAACACTTTTAATGTTAAATGTTCGTTGACTTATCCTTTTATATATTTCTACTTTGGATATAAAATAAGAATTTTCAGAAAGACTAATTTATATACATGATAGAGAGAGAGAGAAAAGGAAAGCCATCAGCTTGCTATAATCTATATAATTGTATTTGATAGCTTGTACTTGAGAACCAAATATTCCAATGAAAATGCAGTCTATTTTGATTTGAATATTGGCTTGTCAATTTTAAAATAACATCAACCGTATTAATAGCTTGTATTTTCAAACATGGTCCAATTTAATCTGTTATTTTGTTTGCATGAAAGAACTTTACAATGTTTTAACTTTTTCACTTTTGAGTTCTTTATATTTCTACTTTACTGTTATAACATTTATTAACAGAAAGTTGACCTTTTCATATAATATTGGATTGTCATTGCTGATATAGTTCACTTGAATATTCTCATCGCTAAGATCCCATTTTCTAAATGAATCTACGACCTTGCTTTTTTTTTCTTATCACAATTCTTAAAGAATGCAATTTGTTACAGATTTAGAAGATGTTCTTTTAGTAATATTTTTTTAACTACAAATAAATCTCAACATAATTGCTGATCAAATACAAAATTATAAAAACCAACAAAAAGAAAAACTTATTTTAAAAAATGAGCATGAATTATTTTAAACTTAAATAAGGAAATAGAGCACTACATAAAAAAAAATGAAATTTAAATTTAGAAACAAGGCGAACTTATTTCATCATGAAAGGAGGGAATTGACTGAGGATTAACCATGACTTCCTAAACTATTTAGTCTTCACATTTTAAAATGGTTCACGAAATAATGTAACTTGTAAAATTCGTTCAGACAATTCATCTGAAAGGTATACTTAGTTAACATTGTTTTGAATCTGAAGGGCAATAGTGGTAAGAATTTTATGGGGGGGGGACATGTAGATTGAGCTGAAAGAAATGTTAAGTTGTACTAATTTAATTTCGATAATATACCAAGAACAGATTTGCTTTATAATTTACATAAGTAGAAACTTTTTTTCAAACTGTTTTTAAGTAATTCATTGTATAAACGTTTCACACACATTGACATTTGAGAAGTAAGTGGCAGATATCTATGCGACAGAGCTGATTTATTTCTGTAAGAACATGTAAAATCCATATATCGAATTTTGAAATGAAACCAAGGCGTTTCACTTGTTCACATAAACCAGAGGTTCCCAAACTTTTTTCTCTCGTAGACCCTTTGCCATGTTTTTCGGTTTGCGGTAGACCCCTGCTTAATTAAAATTCAATTTTTGCAAATTTTTCAACTTAAATGTCTTTTTGACAGCTGGTACTACTACTACTTTAAAAGAATTAAATTTCAAACTGTAACGAAGTATAGTGTTTAAAATTTAAAAATCGCATATCAATTAATTAAATTGAAAGTTAATAAATAAAACTGTTAAATAAACTAAACAACAAACAAATTATTTTAATGGGAGGGATGAATCCCTTGCACTACAATATCAAACTTTCAACATTGGTATCAACCTTGCCTGATTAAACCTTAAATCTCCTCTGTTGGTACTGTCCAGTTTTCTTTCCTTCCTTCTTTCTTTCTTTATTTTTGTTTCGAGCTTGGCAATGTCGATGAAACTCCTTCACACTAGTAAAGGCAATGAAAGACTTCCTAACGATATTCCATTAGTCGGGACAAAGAACAGGTTTGACTTTTTAAAGCCAAAATTGCTGGCATCCCGTTTCTAAACTTTAAGATCTTTGTTAGTGCTTATTGTAATGTGACTTTTTTTTTTCAATATGACCATGTGAATTCATTGCTTACTGTGGTATTGCCATAGTCAAAGCATTCACAAACCTGGTTTAAAATTCTGAATAAAAGGTATTAAAATGTTGAACGTAGGTTAAAACGTTCTAACAGATTGTCTGTGACAAATTTAGAAAATTCGGGACCTTAAGTATTATACTTTAGCTTAACTCAGGAAAGAAAAGCTGAAATAGCTCTTGTTTTAATAAAATTTATGCTGTCACCTTGTAAATGCAAATGAACCTCATTAAATTTAGTTAATATATCTTAAATAGGTAAAATTTGGTTTCCACTTGTGGTTATCAATTTTCTTTTAAAATTACAGTCACGATCTAGTTTAATGAGAGCCACTATCATAGACCCCCACTTACACCTCATGGACCCCCAAATTAATTTTTGACTGACGTAGACCACTTTGGATGTCAAACGCTAACTTGAGCCAAGCAAACAAGGTCAATGTTCATAGAAACATTTAATTCAAATAATACACTATAGTAAACATTAAAACTTTTTTCTTTATTTACGTCCTGACACTTGACATCTCTGTTACTATATCTCCTTTTTGGGAGAAATTTTATATTGTGTGCCGATATACTAACCGGGCCGCAAAAATATTCACTGCGGGCCGTGAGTTTGACATCTCTGACATAAACAGTCAAATTTTATCTCTTGCGAATTATTTGGTGGTTTGCATCAACCAATGTCCCTTTATCAACTTTAATTCAATTGGTGTTCTATCAAATAACCTATACGTGTCCATAATTTGTTCTTGTCTCAACAGCAGATTTACGTATTGAGTAGTAATAGAAAAAAATGTTGCTTTCGACTTTCTAGATTTGATAGGGTACCAAACAAAATTTTCTGGTACTTATATATATAATATATACGTATTATCGAAACAATGCCAACATTCAAGACACCTCGGCAAGTTGGTAATACCAATTTCGCATGTGTCGTACACGCTGAATTGGCAACCATGTGCTTCGTTTCATATGATGTTGCCCATACGGTTGCGATAACACGCAAGTACTAAATTTCTTTCATTGCAAAATCCGAATTTTTGCAAAAAAATGTCAAAGTTTTCAAACTTATTTAAATTTGTCCATTAATTCCAGAAATAGAAAAGAAAAAAAAATCCTCAAGAGATTGCTATGTATTTCATTACTGGGAGTAAATGATTATCTATAAAACATTTCACCTTTTAAAATTTAGAAAAAAGAAAAACCTTAGAAATTTAGAAGATATTTTATGTTCATACCAGTCAGAAATTTTTTTTTTTTGGTTATCGATCGCGTTGAAAATGAATAGATAAAGCTTCTAGCTGTTATACATAGCCCTTTAGTAATATGTACTTCTAGATCTTGTTTCTTGATGTTGAATATTTTCTGGATCTTGTTTCAAGATACGAAGCATACAAAAAATATATTTTGGAATGTTACAGTTCTCATTTTATATTTGTATTTGAAAACAGGATCACATTTTTAATAATATTACGTTTTAAAAGGATTCTACAGAGAAATTCGGAATGCTGGTGCTGTTATTCTTTTTTTGTACAGTCTGCATACCAGTAATTTTTCTGTGTAGGTACTTTATTTCCCATCCTTGCGTCATATGTTTAGAACGTATCGAAGACATCCTATACTTGTGTTAACAGAAAGTTTGTCTATGTAAATCATTTTAAGAAGGAAGAAAATTATTAATTCTTTGGAATTTCCGGGAAAAGGTAAGATAATTCGAATTTTTTCCAAGTTTATAAGATATAAAGACATATGTCTGAAATTCCTTCCTGGAGCGTTAAAATTAAAAACGATTGATTTAGGGAGTGGCGAAAGCTTAATTCCTGCTAGAGGTAATTTTTTACTAAAACTCCAAACAAAGCAACAGAAGTTGTAGAACAAAAAAGTAAATATAAATTTTATAAGCTTTAAAATTGGCAAACAAAATACTTTTGGGGAAGAAAACGAAGCCATTGTTGACAAATAAACGTCTTCAGATTATGCCAACACTTAAAAATTATTTCATTATCATCCAGATTGAGATGAGGTATTTTTATTCTAATCAAGCATATCGCATCTCACGAGGCTCATCCAAAAGCATAAAACATCTATAACCTATCTTAAAAACATAGTTGTTACAACATAGCACCTTCACTTTAAAGAACATTGATCAAAGCCCAATCGCCAGCGATTGATCACATGTGATGCGACGTTTTGTTTAAATACCCAGATTCATCTTAATTACATTCGAATCATTATTAAAGTTATTTTATCAAATAAAACTGTACATTTAGTTAATAGCTTTTAATTTATTTAAGAACTTAAGTGGTTTATTTTGTATTTCTTTATCGCTCTTATCTATAAGACGAGAGTGAGAAGGGGCTCCATTTGGGTCTCAAGAGTTAGATTCTCGGATCAACTTGTTCGGTATCGTTTTCCCTGTGATTTTTAAGTGCAGTCCACTATAAACTCCGCTTAACACCAGTATTATGGTGCGAACTTTTTTCTTCTATTGCTACTAATTCACTGATTGGGTGAACATTCACGCGGAAAGATACAATTAAATGGTTTATGGTCCGTTGAACCCAAATTATATAAGTGAATTGAAAGGCAGTCAGGGGCGTCTTAAGACTTCTTGAGGCCCTGGGTCCTTACACAAATGTAGACCCCACCTATGACTCTTCAAAGTAGACAGTTAACAGCATATACGTTGTTAAATACTCGTACAAACAATAACCCGAAACAAATAAATGCGCATGTCTCA
The DNA here is from genome assembly GCA_019973975.1 of Trichonephila clavata. Lineage (NCBI taxonomy): Eukaryota > Metazoa > Arthropoda > Arachnida > Araneae > Nephilidae > Trichonephila > Trichonephila clavata. The sequence goes on along the minus strand of BMAO01014632.1, from coordinate 12,084 downwards.
CAATCGCACAAACCGACTGCCGCCTTTTGACTGTATGATTAATGATGATGTGGTGGTTGTAGGCCTGTACGTATACGACGATTATCCTATGTAGCCAGTTGACATATCGTACAAAATTGCAATTTTTGCGGAGAATACAACCGGAGGTAACATTTGACCATTGCATTTATTCGAATTTAGGTTGAGTCAAGAACGAGACGAGGCCCCTATTGTGGATGAGGGTCTGGGCCCATGCCTTAAAACATCCCTGAAAGCAGTAATAAACTTTTGAATTTATAAGCCTAGCTATTACACCAAATTTGAAAGTTACTCAAGTGTAAAGAAGGAGTCTTCAGCCGTACCCGCAGACCTCGAATGGCCCACTGAACGCATTTTAGTGGCCTTTCATTTGAATCCGAGGCAGTTTCAGGAAAAAAAGTTTCGTCTGCTTTTTTCTAGTAAAAAACGCGATTATTTCTGTTCTTGATATTTAAAACATTTTATTGATATGCCATTTGAGATGAAATTTTCTTAAAATGACGAATTTTTCAAAAATTTCATTGTATTTTAAATATTCTGACTTCTTTTTCAGTGCACTGCACTGTTTTTGAAGCTCTTTTTCTCGCACTAAATGTTTTCTTAAGCCTTTATAATGTATTTTTATTATTTTTAAACTGAAAGTATTCTAAATCTTTTAAGTAATCTAATCTAACAAAAGGCAAGAGTTAAAACGTTACAGTCATCTAAAATCCTAAAGATTGGAGGTTAAAGCTCGGAAGAGCTAGGAACTCCGCTCCCCCCCCCCCAGCGATTCATTGTATTTTAAATATAAAAAAATCTCAAAAGAAAAGGGGGACTTTTATCTTCACGCAAAGTATTTTAATTCGACTTCCATTTAACATTTCTGAAACCGCTATGTATATACGAGTACAAATCTGTAACACCATCTCTTCTCTTAGAATCAGTTGTAGTTTTGTATTACAAACCTCTATTTTATTTAAATCTCCTGACAATATTATTTTTGCCAGTAGTGTGGCCCTCTGATCATTGTAAATTTAGTGATGTGGCCCATGGATCCTTGTGGATTTACTGATATAGCCTCAAGCGTTAAAGGTTGAAGACCTCTAGTATAAAGTTACATAACATCACTTCATACAAACGCCTTACATTAATATACCACTATCAAAATAAGGAAATGATGTAGATGTTTCACATGACATAGAAATACAAGGATGTAATATTGGTACAATAGTACCAACATCAAATTTGCACAGAAAATACTAAGACATCACATTCTTAAAATTCAGCAGTAAGTTTATGAGGTGTCGTAATTACTCGACCACGGTGGCTTGACAAAAAAATGCTTCTTATACTTCACTACTAACTTCTTACTTCTCTTTAACTTTACTTCTTATTTCTCTTTGATTTGTCTCTGGAATTTCTAAAGGGAATAACTTTTGAGCAGCTCGAAATAAACCTTTTCCCCCAGTCTACTATAATACAACGAAGAGTATCATCATTTCCAGGTAGTACTTTTAACTATCGACAAAAGACCAGGATCATCATCACCAAAGAGAGCTGTGTCTCCTTTTTATCTGAGGGATAAGTTTTCGTTTCATATATATAATGCTCCCAAATGTTCTTGACGGAACCTTTTTTAATTATTTCTCGTACTGTTTGAATGTATTGTAATCTTCGTCACAAACTATTGAAACTTTGATTTATGTTGAGGTCTGGTACGATTTAATATATTCCGATATTGCAATTAAGTTAAGAAGATATTAATTAAAAACCTTAAAACACATAATTGTTTTTACCCCTGTGGGTTGTCTAATCCACTGTGCTCGGCGACGCAAAATAAAGAACGAGATAAGGGGACGTTTTTAAAACAGCGATCTAAAATCGACAAAAGATAATTAGAGAATCGGAAAGATCATTTATTTCGCCACGATACGGTATAATGTTTTTTACAAAATAATAATATTTGTATTTTTTACTATTTTTTAAAAAAATGAATCAAAATCGATGCGTTTTTATAAAAATGATGTCTAAACCGTTGCTCAGGAATTTTTTGAAGTAAAACTTCTTTACGCACGCTTGACTTGTGGAGTAAGCTGGTGAATGCGTGACGAGAGCGTTACGGAAAGTGTGATCGGGAAAGCCGAATGGAAGTTGAGAGGGAGATATAAGTTAGTGAAGATAGAGAGTTACGTTTCGTATATTACTGTCGGGGCAAAAGAGAGCACACACAGTGAGTGACCTCAGATGGTGGCTTTTATATCTTATTCATAAAAAAAAGGTTTCCCCACCAAATGTAATTATCAAGGTATTAGCCTTTTAAACAACATCTATACAGTATTCTTGAGTGTGATATTCCTTTTTAATAGATTGTCACCTTCGGCTAATGATATAGTTGGGAATACCAACATGGGTTTTGAAAAGGAAAATCTTCGTTGAACACATTGTCAACAATAGGAAGAACGATTCTTGATTTCATGAATGACAGAATAAAGTTGTTCATGGTTACTTTCAATCGCCAAAGCCTAAGAAAACATCTGTCGGACTTGAGCGATCCTGTAATTGATTCAAGCCATATTTTGTTTCTGTCAGAAACCTGGTCAAATGACGATAAAAATGTTGACATGCCGAATTTTAATTGTATTGCGAAATTTTTGCGTAAAAGTGTTAGATCAGCAGGAGTGGCAATTTATCAGAAATCAAATGATGGCTCGAATATAGTAATTTCGAACATGGAGATTTTATTACGAGAAATTCGTGAAATTGGTATTGGTGATATATGTGCTGGCTCACTGTGTTTTGGACGATATAACAAACATCATAATGGTAGTTGGTTACATTTGGCCTAATAACACAGTTAATAATAATATAAAGCTTTTATATAAAAGACATGAGATTTTCGGTCGAGTAGGTTCTGAAGAATTAGAAGAAAACTATGATACGTTGCACTAATTTTAGCAGGAGATTTCAATGTTAATTTCGCGTCCGAAGATGGAAAACTCTTGGTAAACTTTCTACAAGATAAATTAGAACTACAAATGAATAATAACCGAAATGAGCCTACCACAAGACATGAAACAACAATCGATGCAGTTTTATCCAGATATCTTTCTAATTTTCGTTCGAAAACATATGTATCTTATTTCTCATACCATAAGCCTGTTGTCCCGGTCTTACAATCAACCACAGTAATTACTGATGTATCCAATAATGAATAAAACTAAAAATTCTGTGGGGGTTGTGGAGTGCTGCCGAGAGAGGACATTAGTAGGGGAAATAAACCAGTAGAGCCCGGACGAAGAAGTGAAGAGAAACGGAGGAGACGCGAAGTGAAGTAAGCGGTCGGGTGAGGAACCGGCATTCCGTCTTCATTCGTCTCCGAGTACGGTGCAAACGTAAACAACTCCTATTGCTAAGATGTCCCGCGACCAGGCTTAAGTTAAACTCTTGTAAATATCCAAGCAACTAAAGAGCTGGATTATATCCTGCAACATAGTGAGACTTATCGATGTTCATGTAATTTACCAAAAGTGATGACTCAGGAAACCGCAAATTTGTTATCTACTTGCATCCGCTTCCTGACTCGGTGAAAAGTACTTTTTGAAGTTCAACAAGTTTTTTTGGTGCTAGTTTTATACCTTGCGATAAATATTTGTGTATTATTTCTGCTCATGATGTCGGAAGAAGAAAGCGCTACTACCGTCAGTATTGCACGTGTCTCCGTGACGGACCTTTTTGGAGAGCGAATCCGGAGATTTGGTTCAGCCGAATGGAGAGCCAGTTTGTACTGGCAGGAATCATGGCGGAGATCACTAAATTCCACCTGTTGGTTTCCGCGTTACAGCCAGAAGAACTAGGAATAGTTGGAGATATATTTTTAAACCCTCCAGCAGAAGCCCTACGCCGCTCTCCTAACTAGACTATGCTTACAATATCCTGAATCAGAACAGCGTGTATGGCCTGATTTCGGGAATGCAGCTTGGCGATCGCAAGCATTCCCGTCCTTTGTTAGAGATGAGGAGCAAGGCAGATAGCAGAATTTCGGTGGATCTACGAATATGTTTTCGGGTGCATGGGTTTCTGGGAACCCTCAGACCCGTATCTGGCAATCAATGCGGAAAAATCTAATGCAATAATCTTCAGGAAAACTAAAAGCCCATTCATGCCTCCACCACTCCAAATATTTATTTCATCAAACAATAGAATTGACTTTTGAAACAAAATATCTAGGACTAGTACTCAACGACAATCTAACCTACGAACCCCATCTTATAGCAGTCTTCAGAAAATACTGGGCTAAACGTCATCTCTTACTGGACGTCATCGGAAGAAAACCAAAACTCTCGCTAAAAAATAGACTATTTATCTACAAACAATACCTTAGATACCTTCTACTATATGCCTGCCCGATCTGGGGATCGGCGGCAAATAATCACCTAGACAAGCTTCAAAGACTCCAAAATCAAGTACTTCGATCAATAGCCAGAGCACCTTCCTACATTCCAAGATATATATTACATGAAGAACTAGAAATAGAACCGGTCCACACCCTGATTGCAGAGCTCCCAACAACATTCCATTCTGCCATTCCAAACCGGACGATCAACACTCAAAACTACTTTCGAAATCTCCCCCCATCCACCCACCGCATGCCTGACAGAGCAATGAACCTGCAAACCAACTTCTAAAACGAAAATCACTCCCCCCTGCAAACGTTTTCACTTTCGAAGAACATTTGCCTTTCCCTCCTCTCTGGTCTTGAACGTAAACTCATCCCCCCCCACTCCCTAACTGCTGATGCTATTTTTAGCTGACACGGAACCAGTCCCCAAACTGGACTCTTTTCTCCTCATATTCACTTCTAGGTTCACTACATAATTGTAGAAGAGGCCTAAATTTTAGGCTGGTTCTTAGGCAAAATATTTATTTCAAGTCGTATCTGGCTAGAAAAAAGTTGTATATTGCAGCTGATTTTTGTTTTGGAGCACGTAGCCCGTCAGGGCTTTTATCTCCTGCAGAGGCGGATTAAACTAGTTGGAGGCCCCTGGCGGTAAAAGGTTTGATTTAAAAACTTTGAAATTAAACTTTATTTGAAAATTAAACTTTAAAATAAAGAATTAAAAAAAACATTACTTAAAAGCTTAAAATTTTGCTATACAAATTTACGTCTTGATTTTACTTGGGCAAATTCATCGATTATTTTTGCAGAATCTATTCGGTCCAAAACATCTTATTCTATATATAATATGGCCATGCTGTTCAGTTTCTCTTCTCCCATACTACTTCTTAAATAATTTTTATCGCGCTTTAAAACCGAAAAACATCTCTCACCTGATGCATTTGATATCGGTATAGTTAAAAATATTTTTAAAAGAATCTACATTAGGGAAAGTCGAGACCATTTCTTTTGTAACTCGATAAATTTCTTTTGAAGTGTTCATTGTATCTCTGTTTTCTTTTAAAAATAGCAAAAACTGATCAAATTCATTGTCAAAATTAAACAATTCAATATCGTCTTTGTAAATATCCTTTAATTTTTGTACAGCTTTCTTCTTAATTTCAGGTAACATCTCGTCAAAAAATACAAAAAAAGTGTTCTATAACATTTTCATTTATTCCAGCTCTTTGGAATAGTTCTGCACTTGTTCTATCACATATGACATAGAATGAGTTGAACAAGAGATTTTCCCTATTTTCAAATTCATGACCTTCTTTATAGTTTCACCGAAAATAATTTTTCTCTTTCGCTGTTTGCAAGTTTGTCCAACTTCATTTTCAAATAAGAGCCCTGATAAAGCAGTTGCTTCTTGTTCTACTTTTCCAAATTCATTCCTGAAAAAGATTTCAGTAGATTAGTTCCTTTTAATAGCTCACACCCAACTGATTGTAATGCTTTGCTAGTAGCACTCACCCTCTAGAGTATGGTATCCCAAATCACGGTCATTAGAGAAGTTTCATACTTCCCCATCTATTTCAAAAGAGAAGTTGCCTCCAGTATATTGTGATCTGCTTCTCCTCATTTGTATCACGGATTTCAGCCCGGGCCTCTTCTATGTGTGTATAACCAAGTCTTATAGCTCGTACGGCATCTGCTCTTGCTGACCATCGTGTATCTGAAACTTTTTTCACAGATATTGCATGTTTACTCCTTTCCAGATTTTTATTTAAAATTCGCCAGCGATGGGTTGACACAGAAAAAAAATTGAATAATTTCTGTACAAGCATAAAATATTTAATTGCATCTACAACTTTCTGCTGCTAAACTTCCTACTAAATTTAAAGAATGAATGGCACAAGAAATATAAACTGCGCTTGAACTGTATTCTTTAATACGAGCCTGTAGACCTGAGTACCGCCCGGACATATTAGACACATTATCAAGCTTCCTTAGCTTAGCTTCCGGATTACTTATAATCAAAATTATTAAAATATCTCAACCAAAAAAAAGCTTTCAAAAATTCTAAGGTTTTCTTTTAAAAACTGAAAAAACAATTATAATACTCTTGATTTGTAAAATCTCCTTTTAAAGTTTCTAAATATAAGTTAATAAAACATTAACTGAATACAAATGTTTTTACACATTCTAGTTTAAATATTATTACTATACTTGTTTGTTTTTTCAAAAATCTTAATTCTTTTGACTAAACTGAACAATGAAACATTTCCAAAATAATTTGAAATTTCTAAGATAACTAACTCAAACTGTTTGACAAATTCCACAGTATCAAAAAAGAAATTACAATTTTTCAAACTAAATTATATCTTAATTACATTCAAAGTTTCCCGTTCTCAAAATTAAACAATCTTAATACATATTGAATAACTTTTCACATTTCTATTTTGTTTGAAATCCCTTATCTACTTATATAAATTGTGTTTATCATATTTTTATTTCTATAATACATTTTGCTACCACTTTAAACAGTTTTAAAACTAGGAGCAATTAAAAAAATAGTACCTATATTTTTCAACATTTATTATTGTTCTGTAAAAATAAACATTTCATTAAATGTTTCAGAAATTTTCTGCTATAGTTTTAGCATTGTTGCTTTTTTTAAAGATTTTAAATATGCTATAGATGAATTTTGATTAACTTTATTAGAACTTTGATTAACTTTATTATTTATTTAAAGAAATTGCATTTAAAGTAATTATACGATTTTTATGTATTTTTATAATAAGGTATACACATTTAATTTATTGCATTGAATATCCTTTCTTTCTGGACAAAATATCTTAATCAAGTTTGAAGCAATTTTAATTAAATATTTAGAAATTATAGATTGGCTCATATATTACTAAACAAAATTATCGTAATATACGTTAGGATTAAAAACAAAAAATCAACGCGATAAATATAATAGCGTTTTTATTTCATTTTCGATTTATTGTTAGGATTCTTTTAAGTATGGTAAATAATTAATAAATGTACTCAAAATCTCATTAATGTTTTGTATTTTAAATGAACCACTATCGCTTTTTATAACTTGACTCAAGAAATTATTTTTATACGAGAGGCAAATAATATTTTTTCATTTGAATAACAATGCCAATCGAAAATGTTTTAAGATTCAAGCTACGAAAACACATTTAAATATGTTAATCATCATGAAAATATTCTAAGAAACTGATGACAGTTATTTATATTTATGTATGTAATACGAAAAATAAATAAAATAGTAATGACACACAAATGCGACAAAATATTTTTTTTCACTTTATTTTACGCAATGATTAAAATACCTGCGCAATAAATCTTAAAAATCAAAAAAGAATTTGAAAATGAAAATATAATTAACTTTTTTTGTTGTTTAAACATGGTTCTCCGATTTGTCTGTATAAGCGCAGGAAGCTAAAAGAAATTAGTTCAAAAGTCAAATTGAAGCAAAATTTCCTCAGTTTTCTTCGAAAAGGGTCTTTTTCTCAGGTCATTCTGTCCCATTCTTTTCATTCCTCCTTAAGTCTGCCATAAATCTTGATCGTGCTTTTCCCGATCCTGCTTTTGTCCAATGTATCGAAATTCTTTAACACTCCCCCTTCCACCAGAGGACCAACGTTGAGAACTCGTTAGTACTCCTTAAAAAAATAATTAACTATAGCTTGGAGGGTGACAGAAGACTTCAGGCGCTTATGGTCCTATCTTTTCTGGGAACGGGAAGCAGTTATCCAGCCCTTGTTCACCATGAATGCACATTCAGTCTTTTGGTTGTTACAGAAATAAAAGAGAACCGGATAAATATAATGTAATACTCTCTTTCCCTGGACCATCTATGAAAAAAAATTCCGACTAAGGGCCAAGCCTTCGTGTAGCTTCTTAGTGCGACGTTTATTACAGCAATCAATAGACGAAGGGGTTATTGCCATTTACAGGCAAATAACATTCTGAATGGATTTTTTCCATCCTAATGTTATCTGTATTTCACTTCAAACGATCTTTCTGTCGATCCGCTTTGAATGAGAAGTTTTTCAGATCACACCACTCCTTGTCTTCTCATTATTTTGAGTAATTTTACCAGCTTTTAAACTTTTCTTATTGCGTTTCCTGAGATTCAGAATTCACACGGAAAACTTATATCGTTTTAAGCCAGTGACATACTATTATATAAACGTAAAATAGCTAGTAAAATGTTATCAATGGTAAAGGACCATTGTAACATTTTACGACTTTTTGCTTACACCCTGTAGCTAGGAGCTTTTATTTTCGATGACGTAATATCGCCAGATATGTATAAATTACATCAATCGAATGTGTGTTTTTTTATGTCAAAGTATTTTGCTTCATGTAAGTAAACTAATTTTTTAAAATCTATTTTCCATATGCTCGCGCCCCCTTGTAGGGTTATCACGCTTCCCCCTCGGTGGGAGGTGTGCCTCACAGTTTGAGAAACGCTGCTCGCAGTTTTTTTCGAAAAATTACTTTGATCTATTTCACTATTTGATTCATTCATCAATTTAGAGAAATTTCAATCTCACTTAAATATTTCGCTATTTCTGTCATTCTGACTGAAATAAAACTGATGCTAAATTTGCAAAATACTTCAATCCAGTGCCGGATTACTCGTTAGGATGAGTAGGAAATTGCCTATGGGCCCCGTGCGTCTTAGGGGCTCACAAAAGCGTTTACTGTTTTCTGTTAGTGCTCCAAAAACAGGCTAAGGGGCCCCCTGAACTCGATTGCCTAGGGGCCTCCATGTTGTTTAATCCGACACTGCTTCGATCTCTTTCCCCACATTCTCAAAATATAAACACAAAAATCCAGATAACAATAAATCACGAACCTTCAAATACTAAATTCTTTCGAAAGAACTAAACATTGGTACTTGTTTATAGGCTGAGATCTGGGATCATTATTTTAAGATAAGAATTCTGGGATCAACTTAAAAACTTGGAACCGAAACATAATTCAAGACCAAGGTTCAGGAAAACATTTAAAAAAAAAACAAAAAACAAACGGATTTTAACCGCAATTACATGCAATATATGAGGGCAACACTAATTGTTATACGATTCAAATCGTGGGTAATCAATGTGTTTGAAATATCAGTAAAATATTTTTTTTGTTGCACGTTGAACTTATAACTGAAGTCTATCAGCTTGGGGCCCCCGAGGGTGCTCGGGGCCCCTGGCGGCCGCCAGCCGCATAATCCGCCTCTGATTTCCTGTCATGAGGGTGATGGAACATGATTACTTTAAAACTTGCCCGTTTTAAATTTTTAAGAAAGAAGAATTGAAATAAAAATTAAACTACAAGAATAAAATTATAATTAAGTAGATTTTACTGTACGGTCACCCTTGGCGACTTTTTCAAAATTTCGCAAAAAGTCGCCATTTTGGTACGAACGAGATTTAAAGAAAACAGCGTAGTGAAAATGCTGCCTGAGAAAGAAAATGGCGGCCAAATCGCTGAAATCGGTAATAATGAACAATAAACATACCTCTCTCCCATCTGACGCTCCGCACTACCTTCCACCTCACTCCGCTTCTACGTCGCTGTTTCTTCCGGCTCATTGTCGGCTGTTAGAGGAGCATAAACGCGTATAATGGAGTCTATGAACGCCATGATTTGTTGCACATGTGCTTATTTTTTTCCCGCCACACATTATTCAGCTAAGTAGTAATCCAACTGACATTTTGCTTTGCTGGCCGGAATACCACGCTTAACTGCTCCCCACGTTCCTTCTATGGTATTAGTGTGGGCACCTGTATCCGGGTCCTTGAAACTCACACTATGGTTTACCTTCAGATGCACGAAGCCTTCATTAGAAAGGCAATCGTAGCTCTTCCAGCAGTCTGAAATAATTATCGAACCCGGAAGAATATACTCATTTATTACACTCAGCAAAGAATCAGTCGTCCTGAGCCGCAACTTTCAAAACATGCACCCTTCTCGCGCTCAACTCCCCCAAACACCCATTTACCTTCCACACGTTTTCCCCGATGAAATTTACGTTTTCCAAATTTACTCTCATCTATCTCAACAATCACGCCGCTTCCACCCACGTTCACACTACTTTCAATCATCTCTACCACACAAATCTCACGGCAATAGGAACGAAAATCTCACACAGTCTTAGACGAACATTTACTCTCTTTCATATTAAAAGCAACCTTACTCTGACTCACGCACAAATAAACCTGAACTAAAATCTCATTCATTGTAATTCGACTCAATTAAAAAAAGAACCCTTTCTCACACTCCTTTTGACGTCATGCATTTGTCCTTTCACCTTCGATTTACACCTTCACTCAAAACCATCACTTATATCGTGCCTCTCAACCAATTTCATCTCCTTATCACACTTGCAACACTCATATCTATTCGCAATCAAACCCGCTTTCATACAAAATTCAAACGTTTCCTTCCCTTTATCTAATCCATACAAATATCTTAAATTAACATTCTCATCATACCACATTATATTACATCATTCTCACAAAGCATTCTCGCACTTACCTCGGACATTCCCATGCAGCCATCACAAAAATTTCACAAAAAGAACGCGAGAGCTGAAGATTAAAAAAAAAGCACACATGCAACGTGGTCGAACGAAACTTAAGTAATGGCGGCTAAACTCTTGACCAGGCTAAATTCCGTTGACCAATAGGGTTACTGTAATTACTTGTCGGACCGCAATTTATTGTTGGGTTGGATGGAGGGTTGCCATATTAAAATGTTATCGCCAAAGAAAAAAAATCGGACAGTAAATGTGTTCCTTATAATTACAAAGTGAAAACAAAACTTTACTTGGAAACAGAGTTATTGATGATCAGAGCTTAGAGTTTAACATGAGATTCCCTCGGCCAATAGTGGCTTAGGGAGGTTGTATTGACCGCCCAATGGGGTTGCAGCTTATCGTAGCATGTTGTGAACTTGAGTGGTGTGAGGTTTTTCTCCTTTCCCGTGGAGCGAGAGGAGTAACCTGATTGGATGTTGTGTTAAAGTGTTGACTTCGGGCCGTGTCCGTGAGTGAGGGCTGCCATCGACCGTACGGCTTTTGGAGCCCTCTGATTGGTTGTTGCTGTCTGATGTGAGAAATGGGACTGAAAAATGTTAGAAGGAAGAAAACTATGAACAGGTTTTACCTGAGATAAGTCTAATTTAGAAGGATGTTTCTGGGTCTGTGTGTTGGAGTTTACTTCTCGATCTTTTGGATCGAGGGTTATCAGATGTGTCAATGTTTTTAAAGAAATTTTTCGTCAGTTTTGCATTGAACTGCCGGATTGTCTTAAATTTAATAGCGCGTCTGAGATCGGCATTTCTCATGTACCAGTCGGCGCATAAGATTTGTCTCGGTGTTTTATTCTGTAAGATTTCAAGTAGTTTGATGTGTGTTTAGCTGCAAAACGCCAAACTGGGCAGACATAGGTTATAGTTGGTCTTAGAAGTAGAGAGAAAGTAAGTAATTTGTTAGATCTACTTAATTTAGATCTTCTATGTAATAATGGGGTCAAAACGAGGTGGCTTTTTTAATAAAGTTACCTCTTATGCGTGTTACATGTTGTTTGAAAGTGAGTCTTTTATCCAACGTGACACCAAGATACTTAGTGTGCTGAGACCAAGGGATTGGTCATTGTGTAAGAATATTT
>BMAO01014631.1:0-19488 GCA_019973975.1 Trichonephila clavata | reverse complement strand
TATATATATATATATGTAATGACTTCTTCTAATTCTCCTTAACTGTACCCCGTGAAATTATTTTCTAGTTCTTTCGCCTCTGACTGTTATAATCTTAATCTAATTGTACGACCGCGTAATCTTAATCTTAATCTAATTGCTCCCGCTCATTTGCAGCCAATCACGACTCCTGTTATAAAAGAGTCGTACGACCTTCACCGCCACTATAAAAGCTCTGAACACACGGTTACGCGCGCTTTTCGCTTCTTCGCTTTTGTCATCATGTAGTCTGCCGCATCTAGTGTTTGTGTATTTGTGTGTCTATTTGTGATTACACTCTATGTGTCGTCCTTGTCTTTTATGTTTCAAGATGAATAATAAAAAGTTTAATTAACCCAAGAATGCCACAAGCTCCATTCAAAAAATCCATCATTATACATCGTCTATTACAAAGTCGGCAGGATCAAATAACCTGCTGGAACGCGGGAAATATCGTAAAAATCCATCGTGAAAATTCTACAAAAATGTGAACGAATTGAGTCCTCAAAGGGTATTCCCCTTTTCGCCTGATAACAAGTACGGGAAATTCCCGTTACTTCTGTGTTTCAGCTTCATTGTTTTTCAAATCTCAAAATTTGTGTACAAAAAATGGCCATCATCGATCTGTTTCTTTTTCAAATTTTAAGATAATTAATAATGCATATTTTCTGTTGTTTTATTTCACTTTAAATTTATTTTAAGTATTATTTATTTGGCATATTTTTAATAGCATTGCAATGCTTGTTTTAAGTTTGATAAAACAATATTTATTTAAGTAAGAAATTTAAGTTTTTTTTCATGTTTGATATTTGAATATTGATTATGACTAATATTAATTGCAAAATTTTGATTTGTGTTGAAATTTTTTCATATTTGATTTTGAACATTGATTATTAGTAACTGCAAATTTTTGATTTGTGTTGTTAATTTTATATTTTTGGTATTTTTGTTTTGTACTTCAAAATTTTTAAGAATTATCTAAAATTTTAATTTTTATATGATTCTCAGATCGGGCTTTAAAATGGAAACTAATAATCAACCCAATTTAGCTGTAAATAGTAATACAAATCAAAAATTCCCAGTGAACCCTTTTTAATTGCATTTGACCCTGAAAATGGAATGAGAATAGAAGCGTGGTTAGAGTATTTTAATAATGCCTGCAAAATTAGTAATAAAGACAATGATTGGAAAATGCTTAATATCTCTAAATACCTTAAAGGTTCTGCTCTAACCCATTATATTAATTCTTGCCTTAATATTTCTAATTTTGATGATCTGTGCAATATCCTTATTGAAAATTTCTTAAAACCTAACATAGTAAATTTGTCAGATTTTTCTCAACACCAGCTAAGAAATAATTTAGATGAATATTTTCACCAGAAACTAAATTGTGGTAGACAATTAGGTCTATCTCCCCAACTCATTTTGGAAGGACTGACTGATGGAATGCCCACCAATATTAAACAATTAATGACCATTAACCCTCCCACCTCACCTACAGAATGGCTCAAGGTAGCTACCCGCCTAATGAAAACACAAGCAACTAAACCAGAACCAATAGTTATAGACCAACACAAAATGCAGACCTCCAATAACTCTTTTAGACCTAATTTTCAAAATTATGACTGAATGCGTTCCCAACATCTCCCAAATCATCAGGCTCACAATTTTGTCAATCGAGGATTTACTCCCAACCACCACACACATTTTCAAAATGGAATGCCACCAACACCATGTAGTTTTTGTACTCGATAAGGCATTCTCAATGCTTACCATTGGAAGCAGCAATGCCCCTTTAATCAAACCGAATTAAGACAAACCCCATTAACTTGTGACTCATCGTTGGCTACTAACACTGCTTCTCAGAGCTCGGGGAACCCTGTTAGTACTCAACAAATCCCAAACCAGAGACAACACCTTTCTACTGAGGCCCCTGGCCCAGCATATTGACAATTAATTACAAGTGTCCGGACACGTCTCACCATTGCCAAGCCTAGCTAACTTGGACAATTTACCTTTTACAGGTAAAAATATTGTTATTGACACTGGATCCCCCTTATCTTTAATTTCTGCAGATATTGTAAATAAACTTAAACTAACAAAACAAAGAACTAGGCCTATATATATTAATCAAGCCCATGGCAATTTTCAATTAAATCAACTATGCAAAACTTTCCTAAGAATAGGACAAATTGAACGAAATATAAATCTGTATATTATTAATAGTAGTTTACCTTATATTATCCTAGGACTACCAGAGTGTAGCCAATATAAATTTATGATTGATTGTGAACATAACCAATTGTTACAAAATGGACAAATTATTGTAAATAACTCTAGCAAAATCAACAAACAAATGTCTTTACACATACAGGAAAATGTAAACAAACCTAAACCTAATCAGGAAGATTTAGTCAGTACCTCAGAGGAAATTTTTTCACCTCTGATTGTCAAAGAACTATCTCCTAACCTGGTGCAACTTATTTCAGAATACTCCCATGTTTTTTCAAAAAATAAATATGATGTAGGTAAAATAAGAATGGAACCCCTAGAATTAATTTAACATCAGATCTCCCAATTTCTCAGAGAGCATACAGAACATCAGCTACTTCAGAAGCTGAGATTAATAAACAAATTCAAAATTTACTAGCTGCAGGTTTAATTAAGGAATCAACTAGTTGTTATTCTTCCCCTGTTACTTTGGCTTATAAAAGAGATGAAAAACAAAAAACAAGACTATGCATTGACTACAGAAAACTGAATGCAATTTGTAAAACAGATGCAGAACCCTTACCTCGAATAGACTCCCTGCTAGATAAATTAAATAATGCTAAAATTTTTTCTACTCTTGACCTTGCAAGTGGTTACTGGCACATTCCTCTTCACGATAAAGATAAAGAAAAATTAGCTTTTATTACAACTGAAGGTTTATATGAATTTCAAGTTCTCCCTTTTGGTTTTCGAAATGCCCCTGCAATTTTTAATCGCATTATTCGTAAAATTCTAACTAAACATAAATGTTCAAATTTTGCTTGTCACTATTTTGATGATATAGTTATTTTTTCAAATTATTTAGAGGAGCACTATGCTCATTTAAGAAAAGTATTCAAAATTTGTGAGGAGGAAAACATTAAACTAAAATTCTCAAAATGTGTTTTTGCAAAAAATAAAATAAATTTTTTGGGCTAAGAAATTAAAGAAGGTTTTACTACACCAGATAATCAAAATATTGAAACTATTAAAAAATTACAGCCCCCTAAAAATGTTAAACAACTTCAAAGTTTTCTTGGCTCTGTAAATGTTTATAACAAATTCATTGATTCATATGCTAAAATTAGAGAACCTTTAAATCAACTCTTAAAGAAAGATAAACAATGGAATTGGACTGCTGAATGTCAAACAGCCTTTCAATTGTTAAAAAATAAATTATCAACTAAACCTGTATTACAATTATATGATCCTAAATTACCTCTTCATGTGTTCTGTGATGCTTCTCAAAGTGCAATTGGTGCAGTTTTAAAACAGCCAGATATAATTCTGGTACTCTTCACCCAATATTTTATCATTCTAGAACTTTACGTGACTATGAAAAAAATTTTTGTATCACAGAATTGGAATGTTTGGCCATAGTAGATGCTCTTGATAAGTTTTTATTATTATTTACATGGTAAAAAATTCATAATCCACACTGATCATGCTGCTCTTGTTTGGCTTAAAAATGTGAAAAATTTAAGGGTAAGTTATTTCGTTGGTCTTTAAAATTAAGCATGTTTGATTATGAAGTAAAATATTTAAAAGGACTAATAATGTTTGAAGCTGACATGTTGTCGAGACATCCTATTGCTCAATATATCCAGCACTCTGTACATTTACTTGAATTAGATGTGATAAAAACATATCAAAATTTAGACAATGTAAATGGTCCTAAATATAAGAAAGTTGATAATGTCATTGTCCTTAAAAAGAAAAATCTGTTTAAAATTGTTGTACCTTTTTCATTAAGAAGAAAAATTTTGCAAAATGCTCATGAACAATTTGGACACCCAGGTACTCTAAAAATGATAAATTTAATTACTCCTCAATACTACTGGCCTCATATTAACTTAGATATTTCAAAATTTGTTAAACATTGTGATGTATGTCAATTAAATAAGAAGAAAAGGCAAAAAGATTTGGCCTTTTACAGGCTGTACCTCCCACAGATCAACCTTTTGAGTGTAATCTCTGTTGATACTGTTGGTGGATTTAATTATTATAATTCTACTAAAAAATTTCTCCACTTAATAATAGATCATGCAACTCGCTATGTTTGGGCTTTTCCTTCCAAAAGTGAAACAACAGAAACCTATACAAATTGTTTGAAACAACTTTTCCGAATTCAAATACCCAGTAAATTGTTAACTAATAGAAATGGTGCTTTTACCTCATCTAGATTTAAACGCTTTCTAAGAAATTATAGTGTGAAACATTTATTAACTACTTCTCATCATCCTCAGACAAATGGAAAATGTGAACGTGTTAATCAGTCTATTGTAACTAAATTAAGATGTAAAGTAAATTCTTCTCCTACCAAAATTCCATGGACTAAACTTTTAGAACAAGTAATTAATGAATATAATTTAACACCTCACTCAGTCACAAAATTCCCTCCTGCATATTTGTTCTTTGGCAGTTTACCATATACACCTCCATTAGCTCAAAATCAATTTTACACTCCAGTTGAAGAAGCCAGAAAATTAGCAAAAGAAAACACTATTAAATATCATGAGAAAAACAAAATTAAATATGATGCTCGTTTCATTGATTCTCCCTTTGAACCTGGTGCCATTGTAATGTATGAAGAATTTAATTATCCAAATCGTAGAAAATGATCCCCAGTTTTAATGTTTAATTATTTTTTTCTCCTTCTGTTTTTTATTATTTTCACTGTGTTTTTGTTTGATTAGTTTAATTACAATAAAACTATCTAGGTGGCGCCACTAATTTTTGTTTCTGGTTTTACCAATTCAACACGTAATTTTTAACATCACTTAGTGTGGTTGCTTTTGAATGTAGTGTGTCTTTTTTCCGATTTCTTCTGGATTGCATCTTTTCACGTAATTCTTTTTTCTATATTTATTTTTTATTTTTATCTTGTTAAAATTGCCTTTCCTTTCATATTTTATATTAATTTTATTTTATTTTTCTGTCGGTTGCAAATTACACGTGGGTGGTTTTAGGCCTAACTTTTCGATTTGATTATGTTTTGCTATTATGGCTAAAATTTCTGCTGGAAGGGGAAGTGTTGGCTCCGTAAAATATATTTAACCCTAATTTGGCTGGTTCTAATTCAGCAACAGCTTTAGAAATCATAATAGGTCTTCATTTTAGTCCATTGACTCTTCTGGTTTCTTACATTTTAAAGTTCCAACACTGTTTCATGCTATACATACGCTTAGTTAATTCTAGTACAACATACTTTTCCATCATTTTTTATATTGTGTTTCTTGAAATCTGGTTTAAATCTTCTAGATTTGTTAGTGGTATAATTTAGTACTTTAATTTTATTATACTGTGTATTTTTCTCATTTTATGATACGATATATATATATATATATATGTATGGAGGGGAATTGATTCCTCAGTTCTCCACCAGAATGCAGCACCTTCGCCCCTAATACCCCCTGCAGCCGCAGATCACTTAGACAGACAGGGGTTGGACGGGAAACTCTCGCGTAGGAGAGACGTCTAACCGAGGCTCTCGAGGACATTCAAGAATAATAACCCACAAAGGTTCTGCATTCATCTCCAAAGACTTTGAAGATTACTGCAAAGATGAAGGAATCCAACAGATACAAATTACAGATTGAACGAATGCATGAAACCCCCATTCTAGTGCTTGCAAACCTGTCAATAGAGGAACCGACGAAATGGTTTAAATTTGTCTTCGTTGTACAACGAATCATCAACAGTACAATCAGCAGATCAATCAAATTCACTCCTTTTCAGTTATTGACAGGTGTGCAGATGAGAGACAAGACGGAACAGCGTATCAAATAGCTACTGGATGGAGAATACCTGAGTTCCATGCTTCGAGAGAAAGAGGATATGCGGAAAGAAGCAAAAGTGAACATCTTGAAAATGCAGGAGGAGAATCGACGGCAGTACAATCGACGTCGTAAGTCTGCTTCAAGTTAGAAAACCAATGACTTGGTCGCAATAAAAAGAACTCAATTTGGAGGAGGTCTGAAGATTAAACCCAAGTTTTTAGGACCTTATAAGGTGGTCAAGACAAAGCCAAATGATCGCTACAACGTAGTAAAAGTAGGATCTCATGAAGGACCTGCAGCAACATCTACTTCAGCTGACCACATGAAGCCTTGGACTGAAGACGTTGCAGCCTGAGATCAACTCTTTCCATTACTTTCAACATCTATCGCATTTTATCTTTTTTTCTTTTCAGATTTTTTTCCTCGTATCATTTCATGTTTCAGTGTTCGGAGGACCTCACACGTCGACAGCCGAGCGTTGTGGGAATTGATTCCTTAGTTCTCCACCAGAATGCAGCCTCTTCACCCCTAATACCCCCTGCAGCCGCAGATCACTGAGACAGAGGTTGGACCGGAAACTCTCGCGTAGGAGAGACGTCTAACAGAGGCTCCCGAGGAGAGACAAACTACTTATTGTCTGATTTCGAGAAGGCGACCAGATATACCATAAACATACGCGAGTGCTGTTTATAGATGGAGGAACTCTCTACAACGCTGGGAAATTGAACTGTATCTTTCTTTGTACATATTTCATTCATGAACTTATCATAGATCATCTTCACTCAATAAACGGATATTCTCTTATTCAAGTGGTGTGTTTGAGTTTACCACTTTTTGAAAAGTTTTATTTTTAATCCCATTTAAAAATAAATGAACAAAAGGTTATTTAAAAACACTTATCATCCCCAAAGGTGTTAAGGGCTCTATTTATAGTGCCATTGAAAAACTACAGTATAAAAGGGTTGCTGTATGTTAAATCTGTCGAAGTTCTAAGTCATTTCATTGTCGTGTTCAATGGGATGCTACCAGTTCAGGTGTTGTTCTTGTCACTTCCATATCTCAAAAGTATAAGGTCCACCACCAATAGCCCTTGTTCTGCTTCAAAGTGGGGAAATAATGAAATACTTATGACAAATAGAATCAAAATTTCATCTTTTAAAGACATCGTTATGTTGGTAAACGTTTTAGCACGATTTTTTATTTCCTATATAATTATATGAAAATGACATGGATTCAAATTTTCCTACGGAAGAAAGTAATAATTGCATTTTTTCGCAGTCCCAATGTCATTTTATGAATAAAATTAAGACAAAAATTAATGAACATGGTATTTTTAGAGATTAAAGGGTCTCAGACATTTTTTTAAGGAATTTAAGTAACATTTCCTCCTTATTTGAGTTTATTGATAATAATAAATAATTGAAAGAATATTACCTATATTTCAAACTGACAAATCATTCAATCCATGCTTTATAGCTCAGTTAGCAGGGCAGTCTGCGAGAGTTGATCCCACGATTATAAGTTAATCGACGAGGCTAAGCAAAAGATAATACAACTCTTGGCGAAATAAGAGTGTCTATTCCGCGAAATCTTCGGAGTAATATTATGCGCGAGTTCCATGACAAGCCATTGTATGGACACCTCGTTAAAAAGAAAACCTACCTCATAATAAAAGACTCATGTTATTTTTTTTTATGAGGAATGTTGCAACATGTGACTTTCCAACGAATGAATTATAAAAACTCGTTATCAGCTGGTCGTATGATACTTATAGTAACGAATTATCCAAAAGAAATAGTTCCAATAGATTTATAAGGCCCCTACTCAGCTTCTACACCGGAACAATATGAATTTATTTTAGTGATAATAAACAAATTCTCCAACTGGTTTGAAATTGTACCCTTTAGAAAAGCCTCAGCTAAAGCAATTGCGAATGCCCTATTCAAAAATTATATATCGCGTTATATATAAAGCTCATATAAAAATGACTCGTTATAATGGTTCTCAATTTATATCCGAGGCTTTTGAGTACATATGTACAGGTTGAACATAAATCATGTGAAAACAGTCGTGTATAGACCGCAATCGAATCAAACTGAGAGGGTTAACCGTACCTTTCTACAATTGATTTCTAGTTTTGTAGAATGAGCCCTAACTCCATTTATTTATAAAATTTTGAATACGTAAGATTTAATGAGTTTACAAAATTTATTTAGGTAAATGGAATAAAGTGGAATAAAAATTGTTCGTACGAATTCATTAAAGAGATATAATAACTTCCCTTCCCATAATAATACTATCAAACCACTTGAGTAAAATAAAAATAAATTGTAACAACTTGATATTTTTATTGCCGACATACTTCCTTCTCAGAATCGAATTTTCGCTTCATATATTCATAATCTCAATTAGTATTTCTTAGCTAGAGTATTTGAATAACTTGAAAATGAAGAAGCGAATTTTAAATTGATGAGTTTTCCTGAGCGAAATAATTTAGTTGTTACGTCCCTTTTTCTCGTCGAATTCTAAATAGAAGTAAAAAAGAAAGAAAATGCAGAAACTTGTTTCAAATTTGGTAACATTTAATACTTTTAGTTTTGTAAAATAAAAAAAAATTTACTCTGGAAGTATGATCGGAAGAATTTTCTAAGTAAATATTTTCTAATGTGTAAAAAATTCTTAATACAGATATTTATGTAGCTAGAGGGATTTACTTTTTTGCTCGTTTCAAATGTAAACTTATTAAGTTCGGTAAATTAGACGAAAAGTATTTTAATAATGATGTATGGAATTTTATAGTCTGGAGAAAATATCGCTAATTCTTTCCATTCAAAATTGAAGTAAAGGTAAAATCAATTACTTTAAAAAAAACAGTAAAGTACTAATTGTGATGGAAGCAATTAAGGGTTTTTGTTCCTTAATTCAATTATAAAAATGCATAAAGTAAAATATTTGCATTGGGTTTAAAATAACGCAGATACTTAACTTAGCTTACATAACACCAATAATTATAAAATAGGTTACTTGACTTTAAAATGTGAAGTTTTTAGAATTCTATTCAAGTAAAAATTAAAATAGATTTTGGATGCAGATGAAAACTTAAAAAACATCGTTTCAAAAGTTAAATTTCATTTATTTCTTGTATTAGAGTTTTTTTAAGTAAACAGTTCATTTAAAATTCTAATTTTACTCAAATAGTAAACCCACAAATGCGTTATCTAATAACCAGTAAACCAATATTTTCTATAGTTTGTAGTATAAAAAATTGAATTCTTTTAATTTCAAAATATTATTAAAAGAACTCGAAAAAAAAGTTAAACTTTAGCGAGAACGAAAAATGTCATGCTCAAATGTATTTACATATATTCTAAGTTCTATTCCATACCTATGTGTTTATGGTTTTAACACATCAAAAATTTCCCATTTATCCATTAAATGCTATCTTTTTAAAATAACTAGCTGGTAAACCGTTCATATCACGGGTGAATTAAAAGATTAAACAATACAGATTGAAGGATAAATAAATTTTTAATGAATTAATTTTACATGAATTGCAAATTAAACAACCAATTAGCTTTTTGAATATCTTATCTGAAAAAAAAAACACATTTGTTAAATTTTAAATCTGAGGGTCTAATAGTTGATAAAAAAAGAATTTTTTTATTTATAAAGCCCCGTAACTGTCTTGTGGGTCAATTTTTGAAAATACCATTCAAAGTTAATCCCTTCTCAGCAAAAGTAACACATTGTTACAAATTTTGAGTAATGAACGCTTAAAATAGTGTAAATAATTTATTTTTGGATGTGTAATACGTTAATATCACTTTCTATAGCATTTATTTTATTTTGGAATTATATTCGCAAGCAACACCGTTCTTTACATTGTAATGGCGATTCAAAAGAACTATAGCGAAAAGTTTGTGATAGAGTGCAGTTGGCATCATATTTGGCGACCATGTTGGCAACTTGCGATTGATTGAACGGTGCAGAAGTTGATATGGTGTAGCGCCACCAGGTGGGGAGCTGCAAATAAGAGAATATCAGAAATCATTCTCCACAAAAAACACATATACATGCCAATTTTTATAGTGATCGGTTGAACGGTGCTGGAGTGAAGCAAAGCCATATATATTCAAATATCCATTTTTTTTAATGTTTTAATACATACTTCCTACTTAAATTGGATATTGTTCACTATTTCATTATTTTTAATTTTGTCTCTTCGTGGAACCCTATTTTTTTTCTAAGACAAAAATAGCCTAAGTTACTCTTAGTAACAGCTATAGTCCAGCGAAAGTCCCATCAAAATCTGTCCAGCCGTACGCGCGTTTCGAAGATTAGCCGGAACAAATCGACAAAAATAAAGGAAATATGATTTTTTGATTTAAGTACCGTATATACTTTTAAATGCATTCAGTAAAAAGCTGTTAATTCGAAATTACAAACAAACACTTCAATTTTATTTATTTGTACAGATACGCACTGTTGTACAAAATTATATTTGGATTTTAAAATCATTAATTGATTAAGACCCTAAGGAAACGATAAAACAGAAACTCTGGAAACGGGATTTACTTAAAATAGATCTAGATAAGATTTTAGCATTTTATATGTATAACACAGTTGTACATTTAGAAATAAATATAACACTTTCATAACCCTTAGGACTAGCACAACAAATATAAAACCTCTATGAATTCTCACTTAATTTCTTCAAAATATTTAATTAGAATTTTCAAGTTTTTTAATCTTTGCAATTCGTTATACATGTACCATGACATAAATGTGACCTTCATTTCAATGGGAGCAGATTAACCTCCTGATACGCCTTTCATACAAACCTCTTACATTAACAGCTTATCTTTATTCTGAAGAGATCCATTACACCAATGAGGTCCAAAATCTGCTAAGGTATATATATTGGTCTTCTTTTATATCTATACAAATAAATAAAATTGAAGTGTCTGTTTGTAACTTCCAATAAACAACTTTTTTACTAAAGGCATTTAAAAGTATATACGGTACTTATATCAAAAAATTAAGTTTTAAAATTTTTGTCTGTATGTCTGTTTGTTCTGGCTAATCTCTGAAAAAGCTGGACCGATTTTAACAATTATTTCACCAATGGAAAGATACGTTATCAGAGAGTAACATAGAGTATATTTTATCTCCGTATTCCAACGGGAATGGGAGATACGCGGGTAAAACCGTAGGGCGTAGCTTACTCCCCGCCAATTGACGCAAGATTATGCATTTTGTCAAAACCGGAAATTTTAACAAATAAATAAAATTGAATTGTCTGTTTGTAATTTAAAATTAACAGCTTTTTACTAAATGCGATTAAAAGTATGTACCGTACTTATATTAAAAAATCAATTCATAAAATTTTTGTCTGTCTGTCTGTTTTGGCTAAAATCTGAAATGGCTAGGCCGATTTTAAAAATTCTAAAAGCTACATTATCAGCGAGTAACATAGTGTATATTGTAGTCCCGTATTTCTGCGGGAACAGAAACTACACGAGTAAAGCGGTGGGGTATTGCTTACTCCCCACCAAGTTGGCACAAAATTATTCATTTTGTCAACGAAAATTTTAATAAAAATTTTCTCACATTTGTTACAAAATAACTGAAACATAGTGTAATTTAATATCTTTACAAAAAGCAATTTTTTAAATGGTTTTTTATTAAATGTCAAGTGTTTATTACATTAGATTTATTAAATATGTCAACCCCAAACTTTGAGAAATATCGCCAAGTTGGCTAAGAAATTCTCTATTCCGACAATCCCAGAAATTTTAAATTTTTCTCCCACTTATTAAAGAGAGAAACGACATAAAGTTTTACCGAATTGTGTGATATTGAAAGCATTATGGTAATATTAAATGACAGTTTTATAAAAAGTTTTGATTCATCGAATATTTAATACTTTGAATTTTTTTTAAACCTAATTCCACAATATTCATATTTTGCACAAAATGTTTCACTTATGCTGAACCAGATATTTTAGATGGAGATAATACTATGAAGATATACTAGATATTACTATGGAAGAAGCCATACAATGTCAATCGCCAAATAAATTAAAGACATTTATGCTATACTTATATATCATCTTCGGTCTTTCTAATTCTCACACACTTTGGAATAAGTACAAAGAGTACATGCCGGAAGATATTTTTCGACGACTGCAGCAAGTACAAGCAGATATGCCTTTCAATGAACACATCTACAACAAAACGCTAATAGCAATTGAAAATAAGGTTTTTACAATGGTTGGGAAGAAACTACATAATTTTGGAATGATTCGTCCATGATAAGTGGACGGAAATGTCTTCGATAATGAAATTGCTCGAGAATTAAACTACAATTTTATAGCATTGCAACATCAAATAAGAGAATTAATCTCTCAATCAACTCCAGAACAAAGTCACGTTTTCCATCAAGTGTCATGTAAGATAGAATCAGGCAGTGGTGCACTTTTTTCTCTCGAAGCCCCTAGAGGAACCGTAAAAAAAACGTTTTTGCTAAACATATTATTAATATCCATCAGAAAAAAAAATCAGAAGATAGCAGATGCTGTGGCTTCTTCCGATAATACCACGACACTACTGACCAACGGTCGCACTGCACATTCCATTTTAAAATTACCGTTGAATATTTCACATAAAGATTCGCCCAGCTGCAATTTCAACAATAATACCTTTGGAGGCAGGATGCTTCAACAATAAAAGCTTTTAGTGTAGGATGAAAGTACGATATCTCAAAGAAAGCTATAGAAGTGTTAAATCGGATTCTTCAGGATTTACGAGATAGTACAGATATCTTGGGAAGAATGGTAGTTTTATAAAGGGTGTCCAGTCTTAATGTGACCCAAAAGCTAATTCCCGAACCGTTCGGTTAAGATATGCACTTCCAATTTGAAAAATGTTTTTAAAAAGGTAAAGAATGTTTTTACGTGCTTTTCTAACCAAAAAAACCCATTTACCAAAAAAATTACAAAAATTTAATTTTTAAATGGTCCCCAGGTCCTATCACTTGTATTTAGGAAAAGATGCAGTACACAAAAATAAAGTAAACACAAAAAGTTTCATTTCATTATGATAAAAACTGACCGAGTTATACCTACATAAATTTGAAGCATCTGAGTTGCTCAGAAAAGGGGGCCGTATATAAATTGAGCTTAGAGAACAATAATTCACTATGTACTGAAAAAGCAAAAGAAAAATATAATATTAATATTGAAGCATCGTAGTAAACATCGTAGATTGACAATTTGTATTGCTGTATGGCAAACAATAAAAGTTAAATTAAAGAAATACAACTTGTACCGAAAAGATTAACACAACTTGTTTTAACAAGTAGCAGCAAAATAATACAGGATTTGCCGTTCAAATTATAGCATAATGTGGAATGATGCGCCAATCATGAATCAGAGGCTTTATTATGTCAGAATGACCAAATTAACTTAAGTAATTGTGAAGGCACGAGGTGTGGCACGAGACAAGGGTATACGTCTATGACAACTGCCAGTTTTACACAAGCGTTGAGCAGTACGGGCAATTGTACAATGAGATGAATGAGTTCGAGTGGGAAATTTAATGGCATAAAATCTTGCCGCCTCTCTTTTATTTCGATTACACTGCCCATAAAACAGTACCATTTCGCAGTATTCTTCATTTGTATACATCTCGTTCTCTCGCACTAGAATTCATAATATTAGAATACGACTGTATGCAATTGCAAGCGAGTACACAACAGAATTTTAGCGTTCGTCATGATCAGCATAAACGCAGCAAATCAGACTGAAGCCGCAGCATATAAGTCTATTTTTTGGGAACTGCTTTTGAAATGTTTTCTTTGTCCAAAATATTGTATTTTTGCTATGTTTTACACGTACACAGAATACATTTTATTTCTTAAGTACTCAATTATTGTATTATTAACGTATGCTTTTAAATTTAAAAACGATTTACATAAAAGTGACGTGCAAGAGTGAAAGTTTACTGGCAGAGATCTAACTAATTTCACATTGGAGACGGCCTCTACTAGATGGTTTTTGTGTACTGCATCTTTCCTAAATATGTGATAGGACCTGGGGACCATATAAAAATTAATTTTTGTAATTTTTTCTAAATGGGTTTTTTGGTTCGAAAGCATGTACAAACATTCTTTACCTGTTTTAAAACATTTTTCAAATTGGAAGTGTATATCTAAACCGAACGGTTCGGGAATCAGCTATTAGATCACATTAAGGTTGGGCACCCTGTATATTGGCTGGTGATTTCTGACAAAAAAAAATTCTCCCTATAATCCAGAGGGGTACATTGGAAAATGAAATCAGAACCTGGATGAAATCATGAAGTTTATGGGATAAGAATAAATAAGTGCCTGAATTAAATCATTATATTTATGGGTGAAAGTTGAAAAATTCAGTCTGAAAACGAATATGAGAGTTATTTTCATAACGACGTAAATTCGGAACATAATGCAGCGACGCCATTAAAAATGGGTCCTGGATGTTTGGAAGCAGATGTGTTGGAGGCTATATTTTACTTTCCATAGAATTTTGTAATTTAGTAGAAAATGTTTTAGATCTTATTGCTAAAATTCACCCGGGCATGCAACACAATTTAAATTATGAAGAGTGGTTGTGCGCAAGATGAATATTGGCGCGCAAAAATGAATTGTCAATAAAATCAACTCTGAAAATGTTAACGACGAATGAAAACAATCATAGGTAAAGAGTAAAGTTCTTAATATATAACCCGGAGTTTTTAAATTCGCTTGAACTTTCGCGTGCATCTTCTTATAAACTTCAATTAAAGTTAAAGGAACCAGTTATGCTTAGAAAAAATCTTGATGCTTCTCGACTATGTAATGGAACAAGGCTTCGGATCACAAAATTGATACAGAATATACTTGGTGTCTCTATTTTAACAGGTGTCATGAAAAGGGAAAGTGTTATCATACCTTCGAATTTCAATTCTCCCCCCTGACCTACCGTTTCAATTCAAACGAGTTCATTTTCCAATCAAACTCAGTTTTGATGTTGCTATTAATAAAGCGCAAGGGCAAACATTGCAGGTAGCAGGGGTGGATTTGGAAAAGCAATACTTTTCCCTTGAGGACAACTATTTGTAGCCTATTCGCGTGTGTCCAATGCCTGAAATCTTCACATATTTGTCAATTGACAGAAGAACATATAATACAATATATAGTAGCATCTGAGAATAACATTCTGTTTTGCGGTCTTTTAAAGAGGAATTATTTATTAAAAGTAGATATTCAACTTTTCAAAATATTTATAAAGTTATTAAATTTTTCTTGTCAATTATTATAATAAAGTATGTTTTTAATTTTTAAACTAAGCTCAATTTTTTAAATTTTAATGGTCCTAGTCAAGCAATAAAAGAATTATCATATTATTTGATTTACTTTCAAATGATAATGATTACGATTTTGTCATAACAAATCATCAACGCGAAGACATCAATGCAAGCGAAGTCGCGGGTAAAAACTAGTATCTTACACTATTAAAATTCGAAGGTAAACAAACGTATCTATCTATCTATCTATCTATCTATCTATCAATGGGCGTCTACCTTCTCACGAACAGCACCATGCAGAAAGTCGCCGAAGGTACCAAAAGATCGGGAATTTTCCGGGGAAGCCGTATTGCCCATTTATATATATATTCCGATATTGTAATTAGTTAAAGATATATTAATTAAAAACCTTAAAACGCCTAATTGTTTTACTCCTGCCGGTTGTTTACTTGGCGGAACTTCCCTTCCGTTTCGGCCGAGTGGTAATCTTACGTTTTCCACCATATTAAAATTGTCATCTAATTTTCGATGTCGAAATTAGACAAAAAATAATTACAGAATCGGAAAGATCATTTATTTCGCCACGATACGGTATAATTTTTTTTGTAAAATAACGATATTTTCTATTTTGTTCGAATTTTTTAAAATAGTGTTAAAACTGATGCATTTTTATGAAAATTATTTCTAAATCATCTTGTATGAATTACTTTTCGTGTTATTAAATCGATATTCTACACTAATTAACTTCAAGCCTTTCTCTTTTATAGATCCATTCATTTAAAAAATAAAATTCCCAAAACTTTTTTTTTAAAGAATTTTTAAAATGTAGTCCCAATTTTTACTTCACATTGAATAACTTCGTCATTTATGAAGGTAATCTCACAAAACCTTTTTTCCATGTGTACAGTAATATTATCCGTAACATATTCGAAGATTGAAAAAATTGCTTCAAAATTACGGATTTTAAAAAACATTTTGTGATTTTCGTAAACTTATGTTTTTCTGAGAAATAAATTAAAGAGTAGTAATTTGTACACTTTTTATTTCAAAGTACGTTATTTTTGCAAATAGTTGGTGATGTTTGAGAGCATTAACGTAAAAAATATGCCCTTAAAATGAAGGTAATGATTTTTAAAATAATTTAAAATACGCGATTTTACATTTAGCCAAACATTGGCGTCGAAAATTAGCTTTGCGCCAAAGACATTTGACCTGTTTCGCCTTCGACCGCATCTAACTCAAGGGCTACACTAAAAAAATTCTGCCTTAAACAGGGAGGAATCAGTAACTTTGGCGAGTAAAAAAAAATGGGAGTGAAAAAAAAATTTTTTCGTCATCTGACGTTTTTGACCATCTTAAAATTGTCATCGAATTTTCTCTGTTCAAATCAGACAAAAATTAATTACAGAATCGGAAAGATCATTTATTTCGCCACGATACGGTATAATTTTTTTTGTAAAATAACGATATTTTCTATTTTTTCCGAATTTTTTAAAATAGTGTTAAAACTGATGCGTTTTTATGAAAATTATTTCTAAATCGTTGGGTATGAATTACTTTTCGTGTTATTAAATCGATATTCTACACTAATTAACTTCAAGCCTTTCTCTTTTAGATCCATTCATTTAAAAAATAAAATTCCCAAAACTTTTTTTTTAAAGAATTTTTAAAAAGTAGTCCCAATTTTTACTTCATGCGGAGTGATATCGTGTAGCTCGGAGTTAGAATCAACGGATTATGATTTTTTCATTTCTGCTAATTTTTCCCACGTAAATTAATTGCACTGATAAATACTTATTTTAACATGTGATCCTCTGTTATTTTTATGTACTTTTCATTTTTTTTTTGTTTAAATATACCATCCTTTAAGCAGCATATCCAAGATCACTCGATTAAATTTTTTGATTCACTCAATAGCTCTGATAATATTAATATGCAAAACCTTGAAAATTATACAGCCAATATTAAGAGGAAGCGACCCAGGAGAATTCTCCTGGACTCGTACAATCCTCCATAACTTAAATTTCTCTTTTTATTTGCTAAATTCAATTGTCTTAACTATTTTTGATCCACTTTTATTTATTACATTCAATGTTAACTGCTCTTGTAGCGGAGTGCTCATAGCTCCTGCCTACACTCAAGACTATAACGGCAGCACTGCCGTGCTTGGTCAATGCGAAGGAGGGTGTACGCCTCGCAGAAACCCGCCGGTCGCTTTTTTCATACTTGTCTTAAATTTTTTCTCCTACTGGACATTGCGTCGCCACACATCATTACACACAAAAGGAAATATTCTGAAATATATTTTCTATCACATGTATTATTTTATTTTTGAATTTTATACTGTGAATATGTAAATAAAGGCTTATGAACATTATAAATCAATTTTATCATAAAATAATTAATAAGTTATTTTTGCATAAAAAAAAAACTTTTTCTTCAGATACGTGTTTAAATAATTTAATTAACACAGTCTCGAATGAAAAACTAAAATTAAAATTAAAAAATTAAATGTTTTTATCAGATAATATTATTTTTTTTTTGAATGATTTTTTTCAGTGAATGTGTACTTATAACTAGGTTTTTCACATAGTGTTTTTCTTAGCACTTACATATGTTTAATCAAACATCCAAACGTTTCAAGAGCTATCTGTAGAATTTTTTTTATTATTATTTATAGATAATGTGGATTTAAATTAATATATTTTTTAAAATCAAATGAATATTTCTATTATTTCTTTTTTAAATTAATTATTTGTTAATAAAAAGTATATCGCCTATTATTTTGGATAAAAATACGTTCTAGAGAGACATTTTTAAGCTAACTGTAAGTAGCGATTGATTGATTAATGAAAACCTGAAAATTATTTTATTATTTTAGATTCCTAAAAATTATCTATTATTAAAAAATGATGACTTTTTTTTTACTCAAGCATCAAAATAGTTTTCTTTTTATAGCTTAAATTTATTATTTTTTTACTAAAGCAATATTGTTTTTGATATGTCATGAATAGAAACTTGAAGATAAATCTTATATCTGAGGGGAGAGTCAGGGGGAAAATAGTTCTACACTCAAAAAAGCCACTGTAACACCGTGCTGTAGAAAGAGAACTGAAACCTGTTTGATTAGTAAGATCTGGAATATATTTTTTTTTTCGAAAAAGGGAATTGTAGTGACGTTAATATAAAGGAATCACACACATACCAGGAACTTTGATAAAGGAAGGTGAATTTCCATGGCAGTATGTTATGCATTCGAAATAAATTTTAATAAAACACTCAAAATACTTAAAACAATCATTTAATAATTTCTTCTTTTATAAAGATAATTGCATGAAACATTTTTTCCCGTGTGTCGAATATTTCAAAAAATCCTCACAATTTTACTTCATTATTTAAAATAGTAGTAAAATTTTGAAATTTGAAAAATTTCTACTTTTCTGTCTTTTTTCAACATATAACTAACTTTAAAAAGGCTACATTTTCGTTTCCGGGGACTAAAAAATTGCAACGAAAGAACTGAAAACTGAGTGAGTGATTTTTAAATTCGCACTGTTCGCCTATTCGAGGGTTATTTGCGATGGACCTCGAAATTTTTAACCATGGTCAAGTGACGAGGACGACACCTGAGCTTTCACCCATCTCTAATAATTAGAACACCACACCAACGCAAGAACAAATTTCGAAAAAGGGAGTTTTAATGACATAGTTAAAGAAATCACTCTCATCGCGTACATAAGTGCTATCGGCCTGAGGGAAACACGAAATTTCCATGGGAATGAAGTTATTCACTCGGTAAAAGCCCGTGCAACACCGGGCTAAGCGGAGAGGAAAGAAACAAAGAAATCAAAGTAATTTCGAAAAATAATATTGGAAGTGTTGAATTTGTGAAGTGAAGGGAAAGTGTTAAGCGGCAAAGTCATGAGAAGCACTCACGGGTCATGCACTCACATCGTACGCGTCAAAACCACACAAAAGTGTTGGCGTCAGAAAGAAAGGAGGAAATTAACATGGGGATTAAGTTATACTCTCGTATAACTTAATCCCCATGTTAATTTCACATATGCACATATGTATGCACTCGGTAAAAGCCCGTGCAACGCCGGGCCATGAAA
>BMAO01014630.1:0-28297 GCA_019973975.1 Trichonephila clavata | reverse complement strand
CTCAGGGGTGTTAACCCTTTTTTTTTCGAATTTTCGAAAAAAATATATGTTGTTCTTCATTTTTTTCTTAAAATTTTGATACTAACCACGTGACAATACTCTAAAACTTCGAAAGTTATTCAAAAAATTGCAAACATTAGTCATAACTTTTAAATGGACACATGCCACGCAGACTTATTTTTGATTTATGCTTACGCTTCATTTTCTGTTTTTAATAAGCCTTCGTTGAGTTGCTTAAGCGCTTGAGTTGATCAGAAGAAAGCCTGCAACTCAACACATTCATTCTGCTGTGTTTTGATTCTGTTGTGTTTACTTTAGCACACGTTTTTTTAAAACACTTTTCTAAATCGAAGATATTTGTTGTTTTATACAAATAGAAATTGATTAATGGATACTCTGAAAAGATTATTGGGCAATCGCCCCAAGAAAAGAAGATTTAGAGGAAATAAATATTTAAAGGTAAGTTACTCACATGTTGAAGTCATGAAAGATAGGAGGAAGTGTGCCGAAATGAAAAATGCTTCAAGTAAAAAACTTTCAGGAATTCAGACTTCATTAAAGTCAAATCTTGTTAAGGTAAGTGAAAACTTCAAAGGATATCGTATTTTTGATTTTATTTCAAACTTTAGCTGTATTTTGTCAGTATCATGTTGTTTAAAATGTCATATACCATTAACAATTAATGAAAAATCCACTCGTGGTTTATGTTCGAATTTTGAAATACATTGTAAAAACTGTGGGAGTATTTGTACTTTTTCAAGCTGTGAAAACACTGGGAATAAAAATAATGCTCCAGAAATTAACAGAAGATCTATTTTAGCAATGAGATGCATAGGTCAAGGTCATTAAAAACCTTTTGTGCTGTAATGAGTCTTCCTAATCCTGTTGAACAAAAATCATATGATGTTATTAATAATAAACTTTCACTTGTTATGAAGGAAGTCGCCGAAGAATGCATGAACAGGGCAGCTGTCGAAGAAAATTCTTCCTCATCAGATAACATTTTAACGGTAAGTGGTGATGGGGACCTGGAAGACGAGAGGACATTCATCGTTGATTGGAGTATGTACTCTAATAGGGGCCGAAACACGTAAGGTTTTGGATAGGGAAGTGTTGTCCTCATTTTGCAAAGGATGCGACAGTTATAAAGGGGTAAAGTTTGGTATCAAATACAATAAATGGCAAATAGCGCATAAGATTTCATGTAGAAAAACTTATTCTGGCTCTGCTGGTAAGATGGAGGTTGACGGGATGTTGAGGATTTTTAATTGATCAGAAAAGTTTTACAACCTGAAATATTCAAACTACATAGGAGATGGCGACACAAAAACATTCAATGCCCTTTCTGAAAACAAGCCATACGGCGATGACCATCTTATTCAGAAAATAGAATGTGTAGGCCATGTGCAAAAGAGAATGGGTACAAGACTTAGGAAGCTTAAATTAGTATATGGTAAAAAGAAATTATCTGATAGTAAAACTATAGGCGGTAAAGTTAGGTTAACTGATAGTTTAATTGATAAGCTTGCGCATTACTATGGTAATGCTATTCGATGCAATTCTACTAGTGTAAAGGAAATGCGGAAAGCCATTTGGGCTGTTTGGGGTCATCCTTGCAGCACTGATGATGAACCGATGCACTGGTTTTGTCCAACAAATCCAAACACATGGTGTAAGTATAATGCTGCAATTAATAATAATGTACCAAATTATAAACACAAACCCTCAGTTGCGAAAGCTGTTCGAGATGTAATTAAGCCTGTATTTGCAGACTTATCTCATCTGGCACTCCTGAGGAAATGTTTAGGAGGTAAGACACAGAATCCTAATGAAAGTTTAAATTCATTAATCTGGAAGTTTTGTCCTAAGACGATTGATTCTAGCCTTCAGATTGCAGAGATTGCTGCAAATCCAGCAACTAGCATATTTAATGATGGAAATCAAATACTTATTACTATTTTAGAGAAATTTGGCTTAAAAATTAATAAAAATGTTTGTGTGTCCCTGGCTGAACGTGACAATCGTCAAATCTTTACGTCAAGAAAGAGGAGCTTAGCATCATCGTTTGAAGCTCGCAGAGCCAAAAAAATTAAAAAAGAGTAAAGAAATTGTGCTATTTGAGCAACAGGAAGGCATATACTATGATCCTGGAGCATTTTAGCATGTAAGTTTTAAAATTTATTTCCTGAAATTCAATTTAAAACTTTAAAGCCTTTTTTCTCAGTTTGTGTTTTTTTCACGTACGCGAATTGCGTTTCAAAACCTATCATACTTTGATGCATAAAACTTTACAGAATTATCAACTCTATCATAATCTTTAAATCCTAGCTATTTATAGTATTAAATATTTGTAATTTTTTGAAAAATTTCAAAAAAATTAAATTTTTTAAAAAAAATTTAAAAAATGTATTTTTTTATTTTTTAAAAATAATATTTTTTATTCTATTTATATAAAATCACTACCATGTAATAAGGATATATTTGACTACATAAATCAACTTATTGCTAGTAAATAGAATTATTATTTCAGAAAATATTATGCGCGTCGTAAAACTTAGTATTTGTTTCTCACCAAAAATTTTCTTATATTTATGTGCTTATTATTTTTAAAATTATGATTATATTTTAGATATTTTATACTTTTTTGAAACTTTATTCCTTTATAAAAAATGTGTAACAGAATCAAATTATTTCATTTTAACCTCAAAGAATTATTTCTAGTCGAATATTGCTCATATTTTGTGCTCTCGAAAAATTTTAACACCCCTGAGACCCCTTAAGAATTGCCTTGTTATTTACGACTGATTTTGCATAAAATCCTCCAAACGCCGATCTACGCAACAATACTATTTTTAAATAACGTTTCAATTTTCAGCTTATCGATATGCTTATAACAATATCAATATCATTAAATTAACAATAATAAAATTAAATTTGAAACAACAGTATGTAGCAGTGTAACATCACGGAATACCCAGCGAGGAGTGTGAGAAAAGGCTAGCAAATAAATATACAATGATGGCATAGGCAAATTGGGAAGAATGGAAATCTATTTAAGTCAGCATTTTGCTCCATCCCTTGAAATGAAGGGATTAAGGTAATGGTGAAGGAGTGTAGTTGTAAGAAAGGTATCATAAATGCACTGGTGCAAGTATGACTTGAGTGTAGATTATAAAAGTTGTAGCGTGTGTTTCCCGAATTATCGAACACGTTTTACTTCCAGATGTTAATGAAACAAATCAACTTTGTAATTATTAGATCTAGGATTGGATTACTTATACTAATAAGTTATGAGGCATCGATCAGATCTGTGACATATGGATTTTTTCACGGGTATACTCGAAATCAATTGAAGTATTTCAAGCATAATTAGACTTTACAACAAAACGTTACAAATAATAAATATAAAAAATATAACAATTCTAAAAAAATATCACACTTATAAAATTATCTTTATTTCACTAACATTTACTTTCTTATGAATTCATTTTATGAATGTAAGACATAATAAAGTATAAGTCATAAAATGTTTTTTCTCGACTTCCATACTTGAATAATAAAATAGTACACACATTTAAAGGAAATTTAAGTTAGAGCAAGCAAAGCCTTTAAAGTTTGCTCATATCTAAAATGTTAATAACTCGAAACTAAATAATCCTTTTTACACAAATAAATGTTTTATATATAACAGAATTTTGTGTGACTTTTAGTATTGGATGGATTTAATTTTAATGTCTCTTCTGAGGAAATTTATACGACGAAGAAATTGCATTAAAATTGAAACAGAAAGGATTATTGCATATGCTCATATTTAAAAGGAGGTTCTTAAATACCATGCATTTTTAGTAATAAATAGTTTGATGTTTTGATATTCATTTCAACAGCAACTCTTCAGGTTTTCCATACAGTAGAAAATTTTCATTCTAAGAGATACAAAACATACATCATATCTTGTAAGCTGTATTTACACATGGATAAATGGAACAAAACGTTTCCCTACTTTCAAAAGCACATCTCCTCTGCTTGGAAAGAAGTTTCGAAAGCAAAAATAAGAACTACAAATCAACGCAGGATCTAGCAAGAAAAGTCAAATTAAAAAAAAATCATTTCTCTGTGACCGTCTTTCTTTTTTAGAGAAAAATTGTGTCACCACTAAAAATATAAATCATTATTTAAAGATGATGGATGGATCCGCACCTTTCTCGCCTGGGTTAGATACAATAACGATTGTTTTCTTCAGAATTTTTTTTATTGGGGTTTAGGTAGAAAGCAGCCAATATCGGTTTTTATCATTCAGTGTAGTGGTTAATGCTTTCGTGAACATTACAAAAGCTAAGATATGTTTAAGGAAATTCATAAGTTTCCTTAGATCAAATGTAACCTTCTAAATCATGTGATAGAAGGATAGGAAAAAATCTCGTATATATGAAATGATCTCGGAACTGTTAATTGAACTACCAGTTGATGCTTATCCTGTAAGCTTCATGCTACAAGTAATGGTAAAAGTGCGCATTAAGTCATCTTTCCTTATAAATTTTATTGAACTCTAGACCCATTCTAAAACTCTAGGTGGCAAACCGGACTGATCTGACGTACTGCGCCTGCGCGAGTGCAACGCCAGGGTATTCCGTGATTGTCTCTCGAAGAGAGAGGTCTTGTGGAGAGGCAATCCCGGAATAAAAGCTCCTACAGCAGGGGTTAGTAGACTTTTATAGGGTACGGACTACTTCTAATGCTTTCAAGGTCTTGCGCACCTAGTAGCAGTGGCTCACAGAAAGGGGCGGGGAAGTCCATGGGTCTGGACCCTCCCCCATAGCCCATGATTCTTTTTTTTCGATCGATTGTAATCCCATGTACAAAAAATTTATTTAAGTATGTGTTATTAAATTTTTTTTAAAAATTAATACTCTAATTATTTATTTAATAATTTATTTCTTACTCTTCTGTGTTTTCGACAATCTACAAAATGAAAAACAAAATATGCTTGGCAGCATATTGGGGCAGGATATAAGAAAGGTAAACCTTTGATCCTGAACCACCACACCGCGTTCCCTTTCAAAGATTCAGGAGGGTGCCCACTGCCCAAGGTCATAGGTGTGGTGAGGTACGAAAAAAGTCAACAATAACTTACGTAATAACAAATACGAAATATGTACTAAACTACGTAAATAAAATGAAAAACTCCCTTTTTTGAAACCACATTTAAAGCAAAATGCAAATTAGAGACAAAATAATAATAGTCACAAATAAAATAACTAATGATGCATTTGTTATCAAACAATTCAAAATACATTAAAAAATAAAACGCTTCCATCTAAAGTAAGTCCTCGTAATTATAATCAGTAGAAGACTTAGTCTGCGTATTGTCAGCCAATCTTGAATATTTCCGTATACAATTACTAACGACTTATTTTCAGGCGGTCACTTCAAATTGTCTTAGCGGTCCACCGGTAGATCTCGATCGACGTAATGCCTACCCCGTTCCTATAGTCTTAAAAGATCCTTCAGCGAGCTAAGTGTGACTTGGAAATTCTGTGATGGTCTATCAAAGAGAGAAGTAGGCCATCTCTAATAGGGAGCTTAGTGTGAAGGTTTTTGTATCTGCGTGAAGCAGATGTGTTGGATGCCATCCTGGCACATTGCTTAGTGTTTCCTCTAAAAGTCAATTATGCCAGAGA
The DNA here is from genome assembly GCA_019973975.1 of Trichonephila clavata. Classification (NCBI taxonomy): domain Eukaryota; kingdom Metazoa; phylum Arthropoda; class Arachnida; order Araneae; family Nephilidae; genus Trichonephila; species Trichonephila clavata. The sequence goes on along the minus strand of BMAO01014630.1, from coordinate 22,619 downwards.
ATTATTATTTACCAAAACATTTTCCTAATAGATGAAATAGATACAATACTTGTATATGTGTGCCGTCTTTTGTGTTTGTAAAAAAGCCTCTAAAAAGCATCACTCCTGTTTCGTATTTTAAAATCCTACGGAACTACAATATTATGAATGTTGCAAAAATATAGGATGCCCAAAAAATAGAACTATACTTTCAAAAATGAAAAAAAAAACTAAGCAGAGATATTTTCGCTTGTGGTTTATTATATTTTAAAAAGCAAAGATTAAAGGTTATGTTTGATGAAATACAATCTAATTGATACAACCTCGGCGTTTTGCAATATTTTCTTTTCAAAACTGCTTCATTGTGAGAGAAAGCGTAACTAAGTTGTAGCTAATTTAAAACTGTAAAAATAGTATAGCGTAAACTTCTGTTGTTGTGACTAATGCCACATGTCTGACGTAGTCAGATCGAGCCCCACGGAATTCATCACGACATAGGGCTAGATTGTACGCCTGTCGTTAACCATAGCTTTGAGCACCATGCAGATGACAGTACGTTTCAGCTTGGTTCCACACCAATTTTGAGGGAGAACACCCTAGGGGTGGTCTCCCTCTCTTTCCCTTCCACCAACCTCACGAGAGGACTTGCGGCTCGACGGGTATTTACAGTACCCCCATGCCGCGAAGGCACTATACATTTACAAACATCCATGCCTTCTCCGGGATTCGAACCCCGGCCCTACGGCACAACAGTCAGCATCGCTAACCACTATACCAGATGGGTGACGCGTAAACTACTAACTACCAATAACCAAATTACTTCTTTAAGATCCACAATTTATGGCAAGAAAGATTTATGATGACACAAAGCGTAATGTTAAAAACAAATTCTGATCACCCTAGCTGAAGCTAAATGATGTTACTTGTAAAGAGTTAAACTGTTGTTCAAGACACGGAAAGGTTTCTGCGGTGGTTCGTAAGAACATCCTTCACGCAATAGCAGAATCAGCTGGAATGTACTCTGCCACATGTCAATGGGTACTGATTAAGGAATTTAACATTTGTAGGGGGAGTCAACAAATTGTTTCTGGCATGTTAAACGAAGAACAATCTGCAGATGACGTTAAAAAGGCATTGCAAAATGAATTAAAGTATATGGCTAAAAATATATAGCCTAAATGTTTCGATAATCTTTATAAGCCCTTGCAAAAGTATCTTGTTACTTAAGGGTCCCATTTTGAAGGAGAATGTGTTTCAGCCGTTTAATTGGTAACATTTTTTTTAAGTTACAAACTCAGTCTGGGAATTTTTGAATCCTACTTTGAATAAGAAAGTTTGTTTCATGTAATATCGGTTGACCGGCTATTCATTCAAAAGCAGCATAATTTTGCTTAACTCCGGGTTAGAGAGAAGGTTCACTCATCTTTGTTTAAATATCATTTTATTTACAAATTAATTTAGAAAATTAACACCATTGTTGTGGTATATATTCTTAGCTGCTCCACAGCCTTTCACTGAAGAAAGAAAAAAGTCAGAACCTCAGTTCTATGATCTCGCAGAAAATCAATCATGCCCCGAATTTTCCGTCTTGCAGAAGTTTTGATCTCAGTTCGCTAATCTCTCGATGATCCCCCTCATTTTCCGAACCGTCACTGTAAATCCAATGGGGGAGTCTCTTTCCCGTCCTCAATAATTTCTGATTGTTGAGCATCACGGACATCCACCCGGCACTCTCTGCCTTGGTCCCAACCACAATCTTTCATGACAAAAGTCTGTCATGATTGAGAATATCGCCGCATCTCATAAACCATATGGAGGGTCTATAAATCAAACTGTCACTTCGAGATTGGAAATACTTTTCTAGGCATTTCTTCCTAATTAAAGGCTAAAGCACCTCCTGTATAAGTGCACCCCAGTCAACAAGTGAGAAGGAACGAATGAATGGACGCCCTTCAAAAACAAGCGGGACCCTTCTTATAGATAGCTGTGACGAAAAACACATCTAGTGAATCTATTTGGCACTGGTGTCAGAGAAAAAAAATGAACGGCAACATCAAAGCAGTTCAAGAGTCGTCCCAACATCTGTTTCGTCGCAGGGGACAATAAGGGGAGTACATCCATCTAAAGAGGCGATGCTACGGCGGTCACCGGTTGACAATATTTGCATATTTATGTTAATAATTTCAATTAAAAAATTTACATGAAAATTTATTTAAAACTCTTTCATCTCATTATTTCTTTAGGAAGTAATTTTTAGGCAGAAAGTCATCCCTTTAATATTAAATATTCGAAGCCATTTCTGCTAACAAAAGAAACAGATAAACATTTCCAAAATAAATAGAAATACCAAAAGTTCTCTCAACACAAAAACATTTTTCCTTTTATTAATCTAAGAGAGTGTACAAAACCGTATTTTAAATAACTCTTCAAAAAGTTTCAAACCCACACAACTTCAAAAGAATTTTATTTTAATTTAATGCCACAATTCTGCTTTTAACCCTGGAAACAACGTGCTAAATTGGCTACGATTAAGACCCACACCGATGCATATTTGTAAAAGTGCAATTTCTTAAGACTTTTTGGGGGACACTTTAACTACAACTACGTTATCTACTAAAATAGAAGAGATGATTTCGCTCTTTTTGGAATAATTTTTACAGGTTTTAGACTTGTAAATCTTCTTTAATGCATCCCAAAGAAATAACTCGACAGTCGTGCTTTTAGAAAAAGATTTTACACCAAACTTTAAAACTTAGAAATGTTAATATTAAAATAACATGAAGGAACACACCCGTTCCGATTATATTATAGAGAATTTGTTTGAATAATAATGTTGTACATTTCGGAGATGATTTTTTCCTCTCTCTCTCTATATATATTTATATAGGATAAATGTGACTTACACAACACAAGATCACCGGAACAATAATCCCTTATGAATTCAGATGTCGCAGGCATGTTCCTTCTGTTGAATACCGATCTGCTAAGAATTAACGATAATTAACTCCTAATAAAGGTTTTGGGAACATCATTTATAATTTAAAAATCCCCCTTTTGACAAAACAACCCTCTTTTTGAACTAACAGACCTACAGGGTAGAAATTTATTCGGCATGCTTCTCTTGTTGGTACAAATTCTGCAAAAGGAGCTTTAAGGGGAAAAAAACTTTGAAAATTATTAAAGAGGCATTACAGAAATTTAAAAAAATCATCTTTTTTAGCTACTAGACATACAGACATAAAATTTGGCAGGCATAGTTGTTTTGTTGAGTAGAGATCCATGAAGAATGAGTTTTATGGAAATCAACTTCCAAGAGAGATTAAATTGGTGTTATGAATAAAAAAATCCCCTTTTTGAACTACTAATCCTACAGATTTGAAATATGGTTCATCTATTGTTGAGTACAGAACCGCTAAAAATGGTTTCTGTGGAAATAGATTACGAATGAGGGGCAGAGGGATGTAAAAGATAAATATACTTTTGGCTGTAGAAATTCAAATTTCTGCCCTTTTCAAATCAAGAGGGGAGGGGAACAAGAAAATTTTTTTGAAGAGTCGAGAGTTTAACTGTCGATCACATAGAAACAATAATTATACTTTATGATATAATTAACGAAGCTGGAGGATAACGACTAGCATTGTAAAGGTATTATGATTTGATTTCCCCCTTATTTTTTAAACAAATATATATCCCGAGATTATGTAAAAATCAAGAGATTTTCATTAACATTTTGAAAAAGATCTTCAATAATATCTCGACTCACGCTAATCCGGAGTTACGCGATTTCAGATCTTGTCGATCCGTCTTTTGTTTTATCGCTACATACCTTGATTACTGACTCCCTGCTTTCTATTTATTTGTGATAAACCTTCTTCAAGTCTACCCTGTGACTCAGCTAAAGGTGTGGAAGAAAATGAAGGATTATTTGACATGATAATTTCCAATTATTTTATTTATCACTTTAACCGACTCAAATACAATTCAATGCCACTCCATAAATAGGATGATCGAGACAGTCAACACAGGGAAGTTACGAGAGACGCGCTTCGGGCGATTACATTTAATAAACTACTTTATAATAATGGTTTTTCTACTTCATTAATGCTTTACATGGTAGATATATAACTAATGACGGCTTAACCTTTTAAATACTTTAAATATCCAACATAATATGAAGGTGACAGTACCTAAACTGTAGGCTGTCGTCTAATCAATTTAATTTATCTATAACATTTCCTGACTTTAATCTCTCACAATGTCTTTCTAACCTTTTATGGTAATCTTCACCTTGTATCTCTCTTCTCACTTTTAGTTACTGACCTTCTAATTTTTTAACTTTCTAACTCACTAACTTCCATTAATTCGCGAATTAGAGCTATATGTAACAAACTTAATTTGCATATCACGCCTTCTTCATAAGAGAAGACTGTTGAATTTTGCTAGCTTTAAAGAATACACAAAAGGATAAGTTTGAGAACGCGTATAGATCCGACACATAGTTAATGTACATGTTTACGCGTATGTTCAATGTTTTTGATGCAGGAAGAATCATCAGACAATCTTGGAATGAAGTTTCACAAAAAACCTTAAATGACGTCTGGAAAAAACTTGGTCTTCTTTTTTTCACCATTGAAACAGGCGGAAGTAGCATCACTGCCTAATGAAGTCCGTAATGTGATTTAAGAAGTCTTCAATCTAACCAGACAAATAAATTTAGATGATGATAGTGATGACGTTTAAGGATTCCCGAATCAGGAGCTGAGAATGGATGAACATGCAGCGGTGACATCTTCAAGTTGCAAAAATAAAGGATCGAAATAAACGCCCGTAAGGGCTGGGCCGAATAAGGATTACTTTCGCATCAGTTGTCTAAGGAACGTAAAGAACTTCGTAGTCGGTGGGTCAAATAAACATCCATGCCAAGGTCAATAGCTTGTCACCGAAAACTCATAGAAATGCAAGAAAAAAGGTATTGAAAACCTAGAGAGGCAGAATGCGTCAGTTTAAGTGAAAAAGGTTTACAAATTTTAGAATTCAATGAAGAGAGTATTTTTTCAACAAAACAACTAATAAAAAATATTAAGCATGCCACGAGGAAATTTTGAAGAGATGGAAAAAAAAAAAGACGGACTACTTTGCAAGATTTTATGAAACTTCTACATCAACATAATTTCGGTTTGCGATTTTGTAAGTGTGTTATCCAAGATTTCATTAAACACTTTTTCTACATTGTTATTTTCTTTCGCCTCGGGCTTCAACTATAAATATTTTACGTGCATTTATATGCAGAATTATACACCGACTTACACAGTCTCACCAATCGCTAAGTGCGAGGCATAATTGTAATGTATTGCTTTAAAAGATAAATGGACATCATGCATTACAAGCATGGTCAAAGAGGGAAGAATGAAAATCCATTCAAGCTGCTGAATCCCTTGAAATGAAGTGGGATGTAGTAATTAAGATAATGGAGAACTGGGGTTGCAAAAAGAAAGTTACGAATGTTTTGATGCATGTAAGATTTCCGTGTGGATTTTAAGCTACAAAGCAAGATAAATTTGTGAAGGGTCTATACGCGTCTATGACTAACCCCTTGGGGACTCTTCTGGGGCAATAATTTTACCAACCAACTTTCTCCGAAGGAAGAAAGCGTGATTATGCAAATTAAGAAAATATAAATTCTGTATTCGTGAGTTAGTTGGTGATTGGATGTTCGTAAATTTATTAAGTCCCAAATCTGAGTTTATCAATTGAAGAATTCTAAGAAAGACTCACTCAACGGCTCCAGATAAATATTGTCTTCGCGGTCTCAACTATAGAATTAACTTCATAAAATTACAGGTATCGTGATCTTTATTTAAATAGAAGTTAGCTTATTAGTGCGCGACGTAGTTTATATTGAGCTTGTATGGGTTATCGTGGAATCAGTTTAGGGTCCGTAATATTATCCCCAGGCTAACGGGTCTCACCTTCGCGCTCTACATACTGATCAAATTTCTTAGTTGGATTATTATTGTTCTTGCTTGATATTTTATGCTAAAAAAATAATTAGAGTGAATCATGTCGACTGATTATTCAAATCTTCCCTCACCTCTAGTCGGGTGCGAGGATAGATAAGGGGGATCACAGGGAAGCAGGAACCGACAAGCATTACAAATTATTCAAAATGTTGAACTAACACTCCAATTTCAGCTCTTAGGTTTGATGGCTTAATTTAATAAAAAATTGGTCTACAAATACAAGTTTGAAATACGAACTTTTTCCCCACTAAATTATTTTAAATATTAAAACTATAGAAAATATTTCAGCAAAACATTCCTAATAACCTAAATTTAATCAAAAAAGTTTAACTATTTCGCTCGTAAGTCTAAATTAAATTAACAATTTTTCGATATAAATTTTTTTTCCAAAATATTTCTTGGTAAATCGTCGCTTGACTTCAAATTTTCGTATTAGATCCGAGTTTTTCCTGAGGGCTTAATTTATGTCCTTTTTACTACTTGAAAAATTAGAAACATATGACAACGAAAAATTTTAAAATCAAGAAAAAATTAAATAGTTATTTGTTTTATTATTATTAACATTTTGCTTACAGTTATGAAAATCCATTCGAGATTTAAAATTTAAAGACTTTTTTAAATAACCGCATTATTAATTCGGCTGTAATACACTAAAAATTTGAACGCTTCCAGAAAAAATTGGTACAAGGTTTTAGCTATTCAAATCATCTATACAAATAAATAAAATTGAAGTGTCTGTTTGTAATTTCAAATTAGCAGCTTTTTATTAAATGCATTTAAAGGTATGTACGGTGCTTATATCAAAAATTAAATTTTAAAAATTTTTGTCTGTCTGTCTGTTTGTTCCGGCTAATCTCGGGAACTTCTGGTCCGATTTTAAAAATTCTTTCACCAATGGAAAGCTACATTATCAGCGAGTAACATAGGATATTATTTATCTCTATATTTCTAAAGGAACGGAAACTATGCGGGTAAAACTTTGACGTTGCTTACTCCCCGCCAAGTTGGCGCAAAATTATGCATTTGGTCAAAAATGGAAATTTTAATAAACATTTTCTCACACACATTTGTAACAAATAACTGAAACATAGAGTAATTTAGCATCTTTACAAAAAGCCATTTTTAAATGGTTTTTTATTAAACGTCTAACGTTTATTACGTTACGTTTGTTAAATGTCAAACTCAAACTTTGAGAAATATCGCCAAGTTGGCTAAGAAGTTCTCAATTCCGACAATGCCAGTTTTCTCCCACTTTTTAAAGAGGGAAATGAAATAAAGTTTTAGCGAATTGCATGCGTGATTTTGAAAATTCTATGGTAATATTAATTGACAGTTTCATAAAAAGTTTTGATTTATCGAATACTTATTACTTTGAATTTTTTAAACCTAATACAATATTCATATATTTTGCACAAAATTTTTCACATACTGAACCTAGATATTTTGCATAGAGGTATTACTTCGAAGATATATATACTAGATATTTCTATGGAGGAAGCCATACAATATCACTCGCCGAATAAAATTAGGGAGATTTACGCAATACTTACTTCATCTTCGGTCTTTCTAATCCTCAAACCTTTTGGAATAAGTACAAAGACTACATGGCGGAAGATATTTTGTGACGAAAAACAACTGAATTTGCCTTTCAATGAACACATCTACAACGAAAAGCAATAAAGGTTTTCAGAATAGTTAGGAAAAAGCTACATGATTTTGGAATGATTAGCCCTAGACGTGTCGACGGAAATGGTTTCGAAAAGGAAATTACTTGAGAATTAAGCTACGATTTTATACATTGCAACATCAAGTAACAGAATATATCCCTCAATTAACTTCAGAACAAAATCACGTTTTCCAAGAAGTGTTACACAAAATAGAATCCGGCAGTGGTGCACTCTTTTTTTCTCGAAGCCCCTGGAGGAACAGGAAAAACGTTTTTGCTAAACTTATTATTAATGACTATCAGAAAAACCTATAAAAAAGCAGTTGCTATGGCTTCTTCTGGTACAGCCGCGATTTTACTGACCAACGGTCGTACTGCACATTCCGTTTTAAAATTATCGCTTAATTTTGCATTTGAAGATTCACTTATCTGAAATTTCAGAAAAAATAGCTCTCAAGGCAGGATGCTTCCACAATGTAAGCTTTTAGTGTGGGGTGAAAGTACGATGTCTCACAAGAAAGCTATAGGAGCGTTAAATCGGACTCTTCAGGATTTACGAGAAAGTACAGATAATATAGGAGGAATGGTACTTTATTTGTAGGATTTATTATTATTTATAGGTGGAGGTACTTGAAAAATTCAGTCATAAGACGAATATGAGAGAGCATCTTCATAATAGCGTAGATTCAGAACATTATGCAGAGACGCAATTGAAAATCGCTTATGGATGTTAGGACGTAAATGCTGGAGGTTATATTTTAGTTCCAGAGAATTTTGTAATGTAGAAGAAAATGATGTAAATCTTATTGCTCAAATTTACCCGGGCTTGCAACAAAATTTAAATTGGGATCAGTGGTTGCGCGCAAGATCAATATTGGCGCCTAAAAATGACTTTGTCAATAAAATCAACACTGAAATTTTAGACGTGTGGGGAAAATGAAGGTATATTTATTAATGGATACAACCATGGATACAGAACACAAAGTACTTCATATCCCACGGAGTTCATAAATTCGCTTGAACTTTCGGGTGCACCCTCATATAAACTTCAATTAAAAATAAATGTACCAGTTATGTTTATGCAAAATATCGATGCTCCTCGACTATATAATGTCATTGTCCATAAAATCAACATTGAAAATTTAAACGACGTGCGGGGAAGGGTGGATGAAGAAATATTTATCAATGAATACAATCATGGATAAAGAACAAAGTACTTCATATCCCACGGAGTTCTTAAATTCACTTGAACTTTCGGGTGTGCCCTCACATAAACTTCAATTAAAACTAAATGTACCAGTTATACTAATCAAAATCTCGATGTTCTTCGACTATGTAAAGAAACGAGGCTTTGGATCACAAAACTTATACAGAATATACTTGGTGCCAATATTTTAACATATGTCATGAAAAGGGATAGTGTTATCATTCCTCGGATTCCAAGTATCCCCCACTGACCTACCATTTCAATTCAAACGAGTTCAAATTCCAGTTTTACTGTTGCTATACTGTAGCCTGATCGGTGTGTCCAATGCCCAAATCTTCGCATATTTGCAACTGACGGAAGAACATATAATATGGTATACAGTAGCATCTTAGAATAATATTCTGTTTTGAGCTCTTTTAAAGAGAAATTATACATTAAACGTAGATACTTTCGATTTTTAGAAGTATTAATACTTTAAGTTATTGATTTTTTGTTGTTAATTATTATAATAAATTACGTTTTCAGTTTTTTTAAACTAAGCTCAATTTTAGAATTTTTAAATTTTATTTGTTCCAGTCAAGCAATAAAAAAAATCCCACAATCCAAAATCCACAATCTCGGTAGGCCACTATCCTTCCTCTGTCGAACTCCGATACTTGATCAAAAGCTGATCGCTGTTTTCTACGAGACATAACTGATCGTTTTTTGAAAAACCACAAGAAAAACTTTGACAGTTATTTAAAGACATCTAAACTTGTACGGGATTTTTCTGCATTTTTAATATAGTCGGGGATTGCAGCAAATCTATGATGGAGATATCTTTTGATTTCGAGGTCAATGTTCATTTAGCATTTATTTTTGAGGGCAAAACAACGAAAAGGGAGCCTTCTCGATACATTAAACGAATCAACTCTTTGTAAACGGCCATAGATGGAGCAAAGTGGACAGTGGTTCTTTCTGCACCACAACGGACCTGCACATCGGTTCCAAATGGTCAAAGAGATTTTCGTCAAAAGCTTTTATAGTTTTGTATTTAATTTTTATTCGCTTTTTAACTCCCTGATATTTTTATTTCCATCATTAAAAAAATATGCGGGAAAGTTTTGAGCACCAACAGTTGAGGGGGAATGTAGAATTGCCGAGGCTTTAAGTGTGATTGCAAAAGATGACCTCATACAGAGCTTCGAAAGAGCATACACAAGCGCTATCGGAAGTTCATCGCCACACATTGAAAGAGATTTTGTTTCGGTATTTTACAGTTTAGTAGGTATGGATTCTTACGCCCTTTCCTTGAACATGATCGTACTAATAAAGATAACAAACAAAGTACTTGCAATATAATTGGAATATTTAATTAAATAAAAAAGTCTTACAATTGCTTTTTTATTATTTCTATTCCCTTTTACTTCCCTTTCCTACTAATTGATATTTGCCGCTTAAATAAACTCAGGAACATTATTTGCAGAAAGTGCTCTTGTAGGATATATATGGGAAGGAATGGGAATGTATTTAGTTTTAATTTTATTAAATGTGAGAAAAATCTATTTTGTTTCAGTTTATAAATTGCTGAAAAGCTTCTTGAAAAATATTTAAAAATCTAAAGCCGTACGCTTTTTTTTTTCCTTACTTTTTTACGTAAAAAAAAATGGTTAAAGTGTAGTATAGGGGCCTTTGGATTTGGTGAATTTTCTTTGGATTTGGCGACTTTTATATCGAAATTATGGTGAGACAACGAATTCATTATGGCTTCCGGACACCTATCGCTAAGTGAAGTATTTTGACGATTGATTTTGGTTGCTAAAAGAAATTGACATCGCCAAGGGCCCCCAATCCTTGGGTCCTACAATTTAACCAAAAACATATATTTTGACAATTTAATACTAAAAGTAAGTGGAATTCAGAGAAATATTTAATTAAAATTATTAAAAGAGTTACAATTATTATAAACTTCTTTAATCTTAACAGATAAATAAATTGAATAACTATTTTTACATTTGATACACATTTTATTCAGTATTGACTAATATTAACAAAACTAAGGTGCTTAAGGCTTTAGTGAAAAATATAAGAATTGAAAAAATGAAACTTACCTTGATGGTCTGATGCGTTAACTTGCTTTTTAAGTATTTGAGTTTCGGGAAGCTTGAGAGTTGAGGTTCTGGAGGCACTTAGTCGCTTTTGCAGAGTGAAATATGTTAGAAATAATAAAACAATGGATTGAAACAATTCATAATGGAACAAAGACCTATACTTAATAATGAAAGAAAGTGTCGATTGTTAACGTTTATAGTAAAAGATGCACAGTGTTGTAGCGACAGTGTTTTCTTTCATAAATTGATATTTTGGGAAAGTTAATAAAATGTATGAATATTTGTCTCCAGAATTATTTTAACTATACAGTTCATTAGAAATTCCTCTTTCAGCGTATAACTTAATATTCTCACTTCCGAAAAGAGTATTCTTAGTTAATCACTTATACATAATATTAATGAAAATACACTTAAAAATTATTTCAAAATATATTTTAAAGATCATATATATTCTTTCCTTTGAATTTAAATTAGACTAGCTTTTACCCTAATTAGACCTTTTACCTAGCTACTCTTTATAGCATGGTTGTTTGAAATAATGAATAATTAAGTAAATAGATAAAAAATATGATCATTTAACAGAATTAAAATAGTGACAAAAGAATACTAATATTGCTATGTAAACACAAATAAATACCGTGATTTCTGAAAATTTAGTCATATTCAAAAGTAGTAACAATGGGCTGGCCATGAATTCTTTCTTCTCTAACAAGTGTTTTCTTTTGTACGCAAAAATGGTTATGTTGGAGAGAACAAAGGTACGTCACGGCCCAATTATTTATACATATAATTTTTATTGTAAACTAAGCCGCACATTTTTGCTAATGTTGCAACGGGTCTGTCCACGAAACTGCAACTAATCTTTTTAGAGTAAAATTATTCTTTTAGAATCTTATGTTTAATACAAAGAGATGGTACACAAAATAAATTTACTCATTCTGAACTGAACCGAAAACCATTATTTTTGGCCAACGAAATCTGGTACTGAATCAATATGTTTTTTTTGTTGAACAGGAATGAAAAGTAAAACAAAATAAAAAAAATTACGTTTCGAAGCTCTTCCGAAAATAACATAAGCACATATAGCACTGTAATGGGTCTATCTTAAACCTTTTATTTTGCTTATGCTCACCCCCCCTCATAGAGTTATCGCGCCCCCCTATTGGTGCACGCCCCACAGTTTGAGAAACGCTAACTAAAATCATTCTTTGCATGAATCACTTTTTCCATTACAAATTATATGAAAGACTTACATATTTACAAAATATTTCAATTTTCAAAGACATGGCGAACTAAAAGAATATGAAAGTTGGTGCGTCACAAGTTTATATCAGAGTTGAGAAATATTTTTTCTTTCTAAAAGTGAGAGTCCTGTTTGTTAAAGGCTATTTGTGCTTCGGTGAAAAGAATCTTAAGGAAGAACTTTCGGCAGGTATGCTATTGCTTTAACATTAGTTGTATTTCAGATATGTTGAATGTTACAAATAAAATTTATGCTAGATCTTTGGAACAAAATACGCTAAACCACCGTTAACATGGTATTTATGTTCCAACATAATATCAAAATAGATTTTCTTAAGAAAAAAAAATAACTTACTTTTAATTAAAAATATGTATACAGTTGATTCTTTAATTTTAATTTCTTTAAGCAGCTTATTTTAAAAGTTGAAATTTAGCATACATTGGTAATATACATACTTCACACATTACGTGGAATACTACTTATTAATTTCTTTAAAAAATAATTTTTTTTTCACTTTAGTAATCGAACTTGACTTTTCTGTCAAACATGATTTCTCTACCCTAATAGCGAAATATTTTCATTTATTGCTTTATTATTCACTCCAAGTTGTATATTTTTCAATATTTAAGAAACATCTTTGTATAAGTAACTTATTAAAATATACGGGAATATTTCTTGGCATTACTGAATTCAGTGAAAGTATATGTTACATAAACACAATTAGAATAGAAATTTTAATTAAAACAAATTGAAATAAAATTTTTAAGGGTTAAAAAGAGTAAACTCTATTCGAACTATATATTATTCAGAAGATAAAGTTACTATTTGCATGGAAGATTTAACTAATATGACTACTATTCGTAGGCATAGAAAAAGAAATATTTAATTAGTAGAAATAAAGAGAATTATATATAATTTTATATATACATATAATGCTCTTTTGTTACAGAATAAAAAAGTATTGTCTTATATAACCCACTACATTTCACGATATATAAAATGAACGGGTAGTTAAATTATTTATTTCAGAGATTTCTGCGCTGCGCTATATAATTAATATTATTCTTCAGGACGCACAGAATATGAAACTGGTGACTACTCTCATGCTTTTCCAACGTTTTTGCAAGTCAAATTTGAGTAACTTTTATGAATAAAAGATCGCAAAAATAAACATATTAATTTTGAATTAATAAAACGAGTTATTTTGTAGCGAATTTTTCTACAATTATGGTAATATTTTTGGTTTAGGTTGTAAAGAATCTATACTTGCCAAAGATATATATATATAAACGGGTTATTACCTGGTCTTTTAATACCAATTTTGACTAATTAACCGAATGAAATAGTTTCAATAGATTCATTAGGCCCTTACCCACCCTTCTAAACTGGAAATTTATTTCAGTGATAGCTGATTGTGAAGGGTCGAGATAGTTCCTTTAAGAAAAGCCTCATCTAAAGCTATAGCGAATGCCCTATTTGAAAATTATATATAGCGTTAAAGAGTTTCAGTACAAATGATTAGCGATAATGGTCCCCAATTTATCTCCAAGGCTTTCCAACGCATATGTCCCAGGTTGAACATAAGACCCCCAAAAACGGTCACATATATAGACCGCAATCGAACCAAACACAGAGGTTTAACAACACTCTTCTCCAAGTAATTTCGAGTTCTTTAGAAGAAAATCATGAAAATTGGGAACCATTTCTCAAAGAATTTTCTTATTCTATTAGAGTAGCTGTGCACGGAACAACTGGAAAAAGGCCCACGGAATTATTTTTGGGTCAAAATATACCAATTAAACTTTAAATACGAATTCAGATTAGTTGTTTTTATGCGTGTTGTCGTGTGTTCGAATCTGATCAGGAAGTAGAATAACTTTAAAATTGTTTTGCAATTTTTGATGAGTTCTAAAATTTACTAACGTAATTAGTATCGGGTCGTTAAGACCCGTATGCCACATATAAATCACGTCTTCTTCACGGGGGAGGGGGAAGTGGAGTTGTAATGATTCTATTCCCGTTCTTCCTACTAATAGTCCTCTCGGGGAATATTGGGTCTTTAAAATTTATGCTATTGAAAACTTTCCTCAGAAGAAGATGTGATTATGTAAATTAAAACTTGTGTATAAAGATTAAACTTTCGAGTTAAAAGAGAAAGGTTAGACTAGTGATGGACAGCAGTGATTGATTAACGTAAAACTAGATGAGAGTAATTCGTAGCTTATTTGATTCATGTTAAGATTGACGATTGAATCAATTAAGTGTCAAATTGGATCAGTAAGATTTGAATTGGCAGGTGTATTACCTAGACGTAAGTGGTTATATTTATTTTGTTAATACTTCAAATATCTCGTCTACTTCACTGCTTCTTTACATATTTGGTAATTGGTGCGTTTGTGTCGTTGTTTGTAATTGTGAATAAATAGAGTTTGTTTTGAATATGGCTAATCTTCCTTCCTACCCTCTCACGCTAATGGATGGCGCGGGCCATCCATTGCAACTGGAATTTGCCTTTTTCTTATCAAAGAAAAGAAAAGAAAAACTGTGTAGTACGATTATTACATGAAAAATAAATTAGCTATGGATAAATGCAACAAATTTCCTTTGGTTTTGTAAAAAAAATGGAAATCGATTTTCGGAAAATATTAGTTTAATTGATATTTCCCTTAGATTTTCCTGGATCCAATTCTACCATTTATCTTATTGCAGACAATAACTTGCTTATTTTGTGAACAAAAACTCAATTAAAGAACGTTACCTATTTTACCCAAACTAAGATTTTTAAAGTTTCATTCTATTTTTACATGTAAAACACACTGAAAGCAACGTGTACACAAAAATTAACTAGAGCATGTATAATACCCAATTCATTATGTATGAACAATATAAGAGAAAAAATTCTACATCCTCTGAAATAATAATTTTTATTCCCTTCATATGTCCATTTCATCTAACACATTGAGAGAAAGGAAAAGTTTATATTTTAATTAACTGGGAAGCAATTCCTTTTTTATTTTTAAAAAGTGTTGAATGAGTTGTGAATTAATGACCAAAAGTCTCCAATCCATTAGCTGGGTCACGCTCAAGCGTTGACCCTCAATAGGCCTCTGAAGAGTTGAGTGATTTTTATGGATCCTAAAGCAAACTTCTTACGGAGAATGAAGTATTCTTTCGACATACTTTAAATCGATGGAGCTTTAATGGGAAAGTAAGCGATTCCTTAGGTTATCAGTAAAAAATAATTATACAAGATCCATCAGTCTTAAAAATGAATTATCCGCTCTTCATTGACGAATAACTTAGAATACGCTTCGACGTTTTCTCTGGAAGAAAGGATTTTGAGCAATGCAATCAATGCTTGTTTTTTTTTTTTAAATGTTTGAGTGGCTGTAGTTATTTAGTGACAGAAAACGGATATTATTTATATAGTTTAGTGAGATATAAAGGTTTTCGAGCTTATTTTAAGATAATTAAATATTTGTCTTATTTTTTTAATAATTTTTTTTTTTTTGCTTTGTGTTTTTGTTTCCTTGTTAGAAATGTTTTATTCGTTGAACAAGTATTTTTCCTAATACATTTTAATATTCGTTTTTTTTATTTGTGAGTTCTACAAATTTCCTTTTTTTTATTTATCTCCTTTCATAAAATCGGAAAGGTCCCTTACAAGTTCAAATTTATTCTTATAATTGTAAAACTAATTAAATTATCCAAGAATTATGAAGCAGAGACCATGTTGAAAAAATATGCAAAACTTACAGAAGTATAAGCCATGAAAATAACGAAATAAGTGTTTGCATATTATGTATATGTTTGCCCTCTTTTTTACACATATATGATTCATTTGTTTAGCTTTTAATTTTATTCACACTTCATAGGCTTCTTAAGTCTGTTTCATTATTTTTATTTAAAGTGGAAAAAATATTTGTCCGCCTTCACCTGGGGCAAAATTATTTTGGGAAACCCTCGGTGTGATTCTTAAAACAAGGTTTATTTTCTTGCTATTAATGCAATTTAAACTCATTCCGACTGGTATCCAATATTGTTTGGAATCTTTCACTTATGTTTTTTTTCTAGTTGGTATAGTGCGTCTATTTGACGCAGGTACCATAATTATTTATTGTACAAGATGTGAATCCTAGCAGAGTGTCTGGCGACCTATTACAACAATGTTCACACTATAGAGAAAGGGCAAAAACTATACTCAATTTCAACTATTAAACTTTTATTTAACGTTTATTTCGTTCTGTTACATTTTTCCTGGCAAGTAATTAGTCATTGATGTCTATTATTTGTGTATGTATAAAAACTATTTACCAAAGATTAATTCAACATTTAACATCGTATGTAAATACAGCATTTCCTTCAAAGTGTTTTAGATTCGGTGAACCAGCTTTTATGATTAAAGTATACACTGAATTATTATGACGACTTGACACTTATAGATATTGAACCTAACTTCACATTTTGTCGGTAAGAGGCTATATAGCTATTAAAAGGGAATGCAGGGATAGTGGAATTATCAATTGCACATGTTAATGGCGAAATGAACGGATAAAAAAACGTTATTTAGTTGAGTTTTAACGCGACATGGGTTGTAGGTGCTCGAAACATCGGAATCAGTGTCAGCAAAATGGCTGGCACCTATGAAGTGTACGAGAGAAGGCAATTATCACGGTTTACAGAGAGTGGAATATATAGTAAATATAAAGCCACGTCTTATCGTTCGGTCTGGGTCGTCACAGTCTACTGAATGCTGAATGGAAAAGAAGACTTCAAATGTTGATAATCTAACAAACATCAGCCTTGCGTCAAATAACTAGGAACATTAATCAAGTAGAAACTGTGAAGATGTCTGAAGAATTGTTTGTCACACACTACACTGGCTAAGTTGAGGTAGGAGACGACCCATTCGGTGTCTCTACTGTGGGCTTCGAACACAAGCAGAAAATACAATTCGCAAATGAGCACAAGGTCGCAGGCGGTAGTCGACTGGTAAAGGTTATGTGGTTCTATGAATCGGCGTGTTCATTTGCACCGTGCAAATAGCAGTGTACGATTATGAAGAAAACAGAACGAAAACAATTATTCCACCTGTATTGGAAAAACTCTTCAAGCGGAAGGATACAATGTTACGATTTTCAGGCTTTTTTTTGGCATTGCATGGGTACTTCGATCCGTAGGGAAGAACGTCAGAATGCCCAAGAATAAATTAGTTTTATCTTAGATTCAGTTTATCCTTTTATGTTAATGGGGTCAGCATGCTCCATGCCATACTGCTTGCACTATCCACAGACGGTTTAAAGAGTATGGCAGACACCTTACTTTGTTAGTTGGCCTTCTTAATCACTTGATCTCTTCTTACCAATGCAGAATCTATGAGACGAAATCGAACGAGATCTGGACCCAAAACCTTTCAGTTTGAAGAGAGTGAAAAGTATAATTTATCGAATAGGATTTCAGACCCTTTTTATCATCAACCGATATGTCATAGAATCCATGCCTAGAAGAATCCACGCATTATTAAAGGCAAATGTGGGTCAACATTGTACTTAAAGAGTGGTCAGAATAATTTGGCTTCTCAGTGCATCTTTGCAATTAATAGGTCTAGGTTGGGATGTGTCCTGCTATCCAATGTTTATTATCCGTGATACTATTTCAGTAATTTATTTTTGAATCCAGTGATAAGATTTGGACATTATTTGATTGATCTATTGTTATTCATCAGAATAGTTCTATAGTCTGGTATCAGTTGCTTAACATTCACTTTAGGGTACTTAGAAGGAAGAAAACTCCAGAAGAAAGTGGCAGGTTGATAATAATTGCGAACATCCTGATAACTATATAGAATCTTGGATTAAATAAATCTGTCACGGTCCGAAGGTCACGCGAGGGAGAGTGTTCGAAGAAGAAGTAGACAGAATCTAAAATAATTAATTTTATTTAATCTTTAACAATTTACTAAATCTATAACATTGTAACTTAACTCTGGGAGCAATAAGAAATCCTAACCATCAATCAGATAACTAAATTATGGAAGGTACTTATCTTGATTATAACTCCTTTTAGGATCCTGCTCGCAACCTGATAGCTCTCGTTTGGAACTTAGCCTGATTACTTAACCACTTCAGGAAAATTATACGTCAAACATTATTCTTAAGACACGTGACCACAAATCTTTACTTACTAACACTTGGATTTCAGCTTAAAGATCTACTGTTAAACATTATCTCGCATATGGAACTACTGGAACTTAAATAGCAGCTTCATTTGCATAAAATCAAGACACCTTTAAGGAAAGAGTTTATTAAACTAAAATCATAGTTAAAGAATATTTTCCCCGAGAGAATTAGTAGAATACTCGAATGGATCACCTTACAAATTTAACCGCATAGCATACCGTATATTCAAGATGAAAAAAATGCGTATTTTAACTTTTTTGTGTATTAAGTGTATATTTGTGTATATACATTGCAAGTAAAATAAATAATCTTTGTACATACTTATAAATAAAGATCTGGTGTAGTATTTTTATAAGAAAATCATTTATATATAGTCAAAGCCATTTTTCTTAACAAAAAAACAGATAAACAATTTTAAAAACAATTAAAAAACCGAACATACTTGTCGAAAATATTTTTTCCTTCTTTTAGCCTCAGCTTAAAAAGGTACTTTAAAGAACTGTTTAAAAAGTTTTGAATTTTAAGTAGAATTTTAATTTAATTTAGTGCTGTTGTGTTCTCCTTCTAACTTAGGGAGGAACGTTGTAAATTGGCTGCGAAAAACTGCACGCCGACGCATTTTTGGAAAAACGAGATTTTTTACGGCATTTTTGGAACACTTCAAATACGACTGTGTTATCTACTGAAACAGAGGAGGCAATTTCACTTCCAGGAATGATTTTTACTGGTTTAAATTTATTAATGCATCTCAAAGTAATACTCAGGTGACGTGGGATTTTTTTATGATTTATCGTGAAGCCAGGAACCAGGTTTTTAAAATATTTTAACCTTAGTTATATTTTTATATTTGAAGAGCTGTTTCATCCCTGTTGCAAAAATAAAAATAGTTAATAATAAAGTAATGTCCAGAGTAAATCAACCATTTAAAAATACATAAGTACTTGAATAACTCTAAATTACGTATTTAATAATCTTTGCTGTCAGATTTTTTAAAAAATGAGTTTTATTGCATAAATTTTATTATGAATTTATTTTTTTCCAATTACAGTTTGAAGATTATATAAAAATTTAGTTTTATTCTTATTGCGTACTACCCATATAAAGTATTAGGATAATCTAAATACGTATACATACACTGGTGTCCAAAAGTTAAGCATAAATCGTAAAATGCGAAAAACATGGAGTAAATATTCGTAAAATTATTCCAAATTTCTTGCGGATATTCATTAGGTGAAGAAGAAACATTGGGTTTATGCAACACTTTTCAGTCGACTACATCCTGCGCGAAACACCGGTGTATGTCGGAACGCGGAGAAGCCGATTCTCGAAGCATAGGCAGTTCAGACAAGTTTCGTGCAACTGCTATGCGAAGGAACGTTATTAACCATCAAATAAGGTAAATGATGGCACAAAGACGCCAATTGGACATGTTTACGAAAGGAAGAAACGTTGGAATGCTGGACTCCTCTCGATCACAAACCGAAGTGTTTCGAATTCTGAATGGGACCAGTCTGTGATCTTCAAGACTGTGGCAGAGTTTTCAAAGAACGGGAGATGTTATATACACGACAACCAGTATCAGGTCGACCAAGAGTATCAACCCCTCGCCAAGACCGATATCTGAAAATAAGTGCGTGACGTCAAGAGGAGCAATACTGCCAGAGCACAAGGTTCGGCGCTCACAGTCGCCACAGGAATACGAATTTCGAGACAAACTATTTACAGGAGACTCAATCATGCTGGCCTGTATGCCAAAAGGCCAGCATTTTGCATTACCATCACGTCTGTGCATAAATGCGCTCGTTTGGACTGGAATTTCAAATATCAACATTGGAGTGTTCAAGAGTGGGCCAATGTGATGTTCAGTGACGAGTCCCGTTTAGTCTGAGAAGTGATTCTCAGCGGGTAACGATATGGAGAGAACGTGGAACACGTTTTGAACCAAGAAACATAACAGAAAGACATCATTTTCCATCAAAGGAGTAATAGTATGGGCAGGAATCTTTCTGAACGGCCGCACAGACCTCCATTTCTTTGACACGGGGTCTGTGACTGCTCAAAGATACAGAGACGAAGTTCTTGAGCCTTATGTTCGCTTGTTTCGAGGTGCTGTCGGTCCTGACTTCATATTCATGGATGATAATGCACCATGTCACCGAGCGGTGCTGATTGATGTCTTCCTTGAATAGGAAAACATCCAGCGCATGTCGTGGCCTGCGAATTCCGCTGATTTAAATCCTATCGAGCATGTATGGGATATGCTCTGGAGACAAATTGCAGCCCTTTCGAACCCACTAAGCTCCGTTACAGAACTGAAGAAAGCTTTCCAAGAAGCTTGGAACCGTTAGAGCCCGCAACTCATTCATCATCTCATAGCAAGTATGGTAAATCGCTGTGCATCGTTTCTGGCTGTCAGAGCTTCCCACACGCCTTATTAAACTGCAGCATCAGTATTTTATTTAATGTTTTATTTCATTTTTTCTTTAAAGTGTGAATCCTTGCTATGCTCGGTTTTCTTTCAAATTGCCACTTTGGATAATAAAATAAATTTTTATCATTCTTTGGATTTGCTTCCTTTTTTATAACCATTTTACACTCGCATATCACGTTTCCTGCCCTTCTGATTTACAGTTCCTTCTTTATTCACATAATTATCAATTATGTTTAACTTTTGGACACCAGTGTGTATATATATTACTTTAATTTTAAGCCGTACAAAAATTATCATATAGGTATTAAATTTTTTATATAATTTTATATATGACAATCCCATTGTGTCACTTGCAATTGTTAAAAGTTTTTAACTTGGCATTTTTAAATTAATTATTAAATATATTGTGCAGTACTGATACATTTCTAAATATATTGTATCAGTGTAAATGAGCATTTTATTTTTTTAATATGTCATGATGAATTTTATTTTTGCTTACTTTCAGTGAATTAATTATATTTTTAAATAATGTTTCATTTTCAACTTTTTGATAGGCTCGTGCCTCTTCGTTGGGTTATCACACCCCTAAAGGGGAGGCGCCCCGCAGTTTGAGAAACGCTCTGCTAGGAAATATATTATATCAGTAATTTTTAAACAATATACATCCGTACAGCATCATGGGATACCCTTGCGAATCAGGTGAGAAAAGGCAAGCAGATAAATATGCAAGGATGCACAAACGGCTTAGCCAGAGTGGGAAGAGTGGAAATCCATTTAAACAGTATTTTGCTCTATCTCTTGAAATGAAGGGATGTAGCCATTAAGATAATGGTGAAGGAGCGTAGTTGTAAGATAGGTATCCCAATGCACTTGGTGCAAGTATGTGTGTGACGTTCGTGTTGATCACAAAGTTTAGTTATGCGTGTTTAACAAATTATTGAATACGTTTTACATCCAGATGTTAATGAAAGAGCTCAACTTTGTAATAATTATATTTTAGATTGGATTGCTTATACTAATAAGTTATGAGGCAACGATCAGATCTTTGACGTTTGGATTTTTCTCTGCGATACTCCAAATTAATTTAAATATTTCAAGCCTAATAAGACATTTCTACAAAACGTTAAGAATAATAAATACGAAAAATATAACAATTCAATCGTAAATAAAGTATGTTACTTATAAAAATATCTTTATTTCACTAGCATCTACTTTTTTATATAATTTTTTTATGAATGGAAGACATAGTAAAAATATGACATAAAATGTTCTTTCTCGACTTCCATACTTGAACAAGAAAATAGTACTTTAAAAAGTAAAACTAACTTACAACAGAGCTTTAAACTTTGGTCATTTCTAAGATGTTATAATCGAAACTGATAACCATTTTCAAACAGATAAATGTTTACTGATACAGAATTTTTGTGGTTTTTAGTATTGGACTGATTTAATTGTTTTAATGTCACACCTAGGGAATTTATACGGTGATGAAATAGCATTAAAGATTTAAAAAGAAACGCTTATTGTATATGCGATAGTTAGAAATTAGATATTTAAATAACATTCATTTGCATTATAAATAGATTGATGTTTCGCTGTTCATTTCAACTGCAGCTCTTCAATATCCCCATAGGGTTGCAAACTTTCATTCTAAGAGATACAAACATACATATCTTGTTAGCTGTATTTTTACACATGAATAAATGGAATGAAACGTTTCCCTACTTTCAAAAGCACATTTCCCTCTGCTTGGAAAGAAGTTTCGAAAGCAAAAATAAGAACTACAAATCAACGCAGGATCTAG
>BMAO01014629.1:0-25910 GCA_019973975.1 Trichonephila clavata | reverse complement strand
TGGATCAACTGGCAACAACCCTGTGTCTGGAAGTTTATTTCATCACAATATCAACATTTTTTCTAAATAAGTACAGGATTACGGTGGAAATAACTATCTAGATAATTATGCAGCATATCTGGAAAGACACTCTCAATCAGTTCTATTTGTCTGAAGAACAATACAGAAATTGTCTGGTATTTCATTGTATTGGGATGAAGTTTTACTTCACCGTTTTTAGCAGTTGGTTAGAAAATATGTGCTCCGATTGATCATCATGTAAATGTACTCAGGTGTTTATGGCCAATCGAAGTATTTCCATGTTTCGTCATAAAAACAATTGTTTTAAACATGCATTAATCTCGTGAGCAAAAGTAGAGCGAAGAATGACTGTTAATGTCTGTCGGAAATCACCAGACAGTAGCACGCAAACAACACTGAATATTTTCTCGTTGCCGTTTAAATCTTGCAAAGTTCTATGTAATGCTGTGAGTGAATGTTTAGGGTTCATGGTACACTTATCCCTGATCCTGACTGAATTCATTTGCAATACTGCAGTCCAATCCACTCTTTTTTTCAATGGTACATATTGCATCTTGTATTTTATGAATGTTCAATGGCAGTTGATGCGTAATGTGCAGTTTTTCCGCCATCTAACACAGTGACAACAATGCCCGAAGATGCAATTTCATATTGCAATCATATTTTCGCACGACTGCACCTGAAAGTTTAGTTGCTACAGGAATGAAAATCCGGAAGGTGGAACTCGAACACAAAGCCATTTGACCTCATTCCAGCAATATCCAGAAAATTTACGGAAGCTTTTAGAATCCGTATCCAGATTCTCCTTCCCACCCCGAGAAGTACTCGGTGTCCACTTTCGACGCCCTTGCTCCTGTAAGTTCAGTCTCTGAAGGGGACATTACGGTCAGTCGGCATTATCCGGCAAGTTACGGGAGTTTCTAAAATCCGATTTCATATTATTATTGTTTCCCCTCCAGAAAACACCAGGAAAGCATTTCTCCCTCCTCAAGAATTTTAAAGCAAGCCTTTTCCACAGTTCGTGCAAAATACTTTCGTCTGGCATTATTTGACGTAGATATGAGATTATACTGAATTGGATTGAGAATATTCGGATCGGTAGTTCCGAAATACAATCAAGATCCACTTTTTGCGTCTCTATGTCGGCAGTGGTCACGGTAGCCAAGTGGTCAAGTCATCGGATCATGGCTAGCGTGTCATGATTTCGAGCCCAGCACCACTGAAAACCCAC
The DNA here is from genome assembly GCA_019973975.1 of Trichonephila clavata. Taxonomy (NCBI): domain Eukaryota; kingdom Metazoa; phylum Arthropoda; class Arachnida; order Araneae; family Nephilidae; genus Trichonephila; species Trichonephila clavata. The sequence continues at coordinate 24,658 of BMAO01014629.1, read as the reverse complement.
CGCGTAGGGGAGCGATTACGTTAAATCTGTAGAGAGCTCAAACGTCCTCCCGTTTGTGTGGTAGTTAGGAGAGGGCATGCCAGCTCAGGTGTCGTCCGCGTCACTTGACCATGGTTCAGAATTACGCGGTCAGTCGCCTAAAGCCCTCGTGTAGCTGAAAAGTGCGACGTTAATATTCACTCACTCACTTTAGGTCGGCAAGATAGCTGGTACTGTTGCCCGAAAATATTCCGATCCCCCGGCATTATCTGGCAAAAAATACAGGAATTTCTATATTTCGATTTCAGACTCGCTTAAACCATCTCAAATTACACTAGGAATACACTTTTCCCGCGCCAAGACTTAAAGGGTGAGCCCCTACCCCGGTTTGCGTAAAATACGGTCATCCTGAATTATCCCGCAAAGTTACTGTTATTTCTCAGATTGAATATCAGGTTCGGATTATCCGTTTTGAAATACACCAGGGACAAAGTTTTCATGATCCAAGGCTTAAAGCCTCTGCTACGGTGTGCTAAAATATGGTCGACTGGCATTATCCGGCAAAGTTATCGAAACTCCTAAATTCAATTTCAGATTCTCATTCCACACTCCGAAATGCACACGGAGCTGACTTTTGATGCTTCAGTGCGAACAAGTTCAGTCGCTGGAGATAATGAAAATCCGGACGCGGGACTCGAATCATTTGCCTTTTCTCCTACTTCAGACAATATCCGGTAATTTTAGCGAAGTTTCTGAAATATAATTTCAAATTATCGTTTCCGCCCTAGATACAACTGGAATTACTTTTGTCCTCTGAGCCGCCAAGTTCATCCCTGGGAGGGGCATTAGGTGTCTGGTATTATCTGGCAAAGTTACAGGAATTTAAATGATTTCAAACTTCGTTCACCATCCCGAATTACAACAGAAACGCACTTTTCCAGCACCAAGACATTAAGGGTAAGCTCATGCCACGGTTTGCATTATAATTGGTCGTCCTGAATTATCCGGCAAAGTTACAGTTATTTCTCAGACTGGATATCAGATTCGGATTATCCATTTTGAAGTACGCCAGGTCCAAGTTTTCACAATTCAAGGCTTTTAATGTAAGCCCCTGTTATGGTGTGTCTAAAATATGGTCGACCGGCTTTATCCGGCAAAGTTACAGTTATTTTTAGAAACTGACTCGAAAATCGGATTCCACACCCCGAAATACGCCAGGCACTTAATTTTCGTGCATTTTGGTTTGCAATATCTGCTTCACAGACACATGAGCAATGCCACATTTTGCAATTATTCCTTACTGGAATCTGGCAACGTTTTTTCCGGATTCTTCACATTTCCGCAATAAAAAAAGTATGGCGTGATTAATTGAAAAAAAAACCATCCTATGTTTTAAGTTGGACGAAATGACACACAGTATGCAAAATTATATTATGATCGGTTGAGTAGTTACGGAGTCCATTGAGGACAAACACTGTGACACGTATATTTTATATATAAAGATATTTCTAAATAACACCATTTTGTTTAGTAAAATTAATTAAATTGTTTAAGTAAAAAGAAAATTCTATGCATAACAATGATACATATAAGTTCTATCATAATTAAAAAACTGTCAATGTTACTGAAAGCCCGTCGTTGTAGTTGAAATCGTTCGGAGACTAGTGCAGTCCATCAAGATCTATAGGATCGCTGACTCTTCTCACGAAGAGCAAAATAGATTTATTTCGTAGAGAGGGTCATGCAAACTTAAGATGTGCTTGATGAAGCCTAGTAACTCGTCATTCAGAGGGCTCTAAAATGCGTTCTATTGGACCAAATGAGATAAAGTTTGAGCTACAGATATTTAAATAATGCCTTTGACATTTATTGAATAAAACATTTTAGTACATAACTCCGACGACAGGTGGCGCTATAAAACAAATGGTACTTATTAGTATACATTCAAAATCAGAAACAACATTTATGTTGCAGCTTATGCCTGTTAGCATTATTCTTTGATAAAATAAAGGAGGATTTTGCAAGAGCAATAGTTGCTTCTCTGTGTGCACATTATGACTACCTTGCAAGAAAAAGCGGTATTGGTAAAATTGTTTCTACTAGAATGTTCTGCGGTATGAAATGGCTGCAAAAAGATCTATGTCTTCATAATGCCTTACGCAAGTTAATACAGAAATCTGAAACAACTGGGCAACTTCGCATTCTTCCAGGTCGAGGACGAAAGCAAATACAGACTTCTAGCATAAAAAATGCGCTACCGCAGCCGTTGAAGCCAGCAATCAATCACCGGATGGTAGTGTGAGAGGACCATTTACTTACCATGTATTGGATATGCTGTATTTCACTGTAACGACAAATCTTTCGGCGGGATTTATAGTTTTATCCGTACAAAACCAGGACTGTGGGCACCAATTGAAGGACAGGAATTCAGAGGTTCGTAAAAAGTTCCTCGGCCGAATGGGGATTGATGTCATTTGGCCATGGAATATTCTGTAAAGTGACGAAGTCTAATTTGATCTTGATGGCAAGTTAACACTTACAATTTTCGAATTTGGACAGCGGAAAATTCTCCCGTAATCCAGGAAAACTCCTGCATCTTAAAAAAGTGACAGTTTGGTTTGGATTCTTGGCTAACTTTATGATTGGACTGCATTTTTTTGAAGATATGAGGGCAAATAGAATTCAAACCTATCCTGTGACAGGGAAACGATACCTTGATATACACAGGGATTTTGCAATGCCAAAATTTCAACATCGTGGATGATATCTTCAAGATATAACTCACGCAAGGTGGCGTACCTCCTCAAGTTAATCACCATGTAAAGCATTTGCTAAAACAGCATTTCATAGATACACGGTTGATCAGTCATTGTCTTCTAACAGCATGGTTTCCTAGTTTGCAGAATATCACCTTTGCGAATTTCGGTTGAGAGGCTTCTTAAAGGAAAATATCTAGCGTCAAAGGCAGCAATTCTTCCTAATCTAAAGGACTGCATTCGGCACCCTTTTCTAGATATTCCGGTAGACTTACTTCGGTCAGCTGTTTAAAATATGATACTGCAATCAAAGCCCATTATTGAACATGAGAAATATGATATCGAGCAATTTTACTAATGTTACTTCATATTTTTGAACATTTAGAAACCTTAGTAAAGGTGGTTATGAGTATTACAGCACCACAATTGGCTGAATTTTGTACTAAAATTTTTTATTTAAGGAATTTTAAATGCATCATTTGAATAATCTGTAGGTCAAATTTTATCTCATTTAGACGTATAGAAAGAATTTTAGATCCCTCCGAAGTGGGGGCAACTTATTTCTTGCTAATCCTGTAAACAGGGTGCATCAGTACAGTGGTTACAAACTTTCAGGACAGATAGAGTAAACCTAGACGATCGGAAATTTCATAGCAATGCGCGGTCGGAAAAGTTTTCCTGGCGCGGTGGAAGCAACACAAAAACAAGAAATACAGGGCACGAATAAGAAGAGAAAACATGTTTATCGTTCTTAATCATTCTCTGGATAATTTAATTTTCTAATTAATATAGATACTTTTACAAAGTTTAAACATAGAATAAAAATTTATCACGCGTTTTTTTTTAGATTTAATTATTAATAGAGAAAACAAATTGGTTCTTGCTGTGCAATTATTTTCTTGAAACAAATGCTCCAAATAGGGCACCAGATGTTAAAATTTACATTAATCATCGAAATAATTAAATATTCAAGTGTAATCCTCTTATTATACACAGTTTATAGTTTTTAAGTTCAGTTATTTTTAAATAAATTTAACTGGAAAGAAGTTTTTGGATTTTAAAAAAATTATTTGATAAAAATATGTCATTAAAAAGGAATTCATTGACAATTTTTAGATTTCTTGTCACAAAAAAATTGTCCATTTTAAATAGTAAGCGTTTATTGTAATTGATAATTGCCCACGAAGGTACTTATCAAACTGCATAAAAATTATCATTTGCTTTTTTTAATATCCTTTTTAAATTGAAAAAAAAAAAAAAAATGGCATACGTTTGCATTGAGGTCCATAGTTACAAAATTTGGCAATTACAGTTTTTTTAAAAAATTTCCTCCTAATCTTGATTATGTACTCCTATACTCCCCCTGCACCCCCCCCCTTCAAGCTAAAAATTCTTTAATAGTAGAAAGCAAGTGGTAGAGGGTTCTGTTACTTCAGGATTTTACGGTGATCATTTTTCACACAAGGAAAGTTATCTCATCGTTTAAAGCTGATCTTCTGTATGTTTCTTATAATTCCCAGATACGCCTCTACCAAGAAATTCGCAGGTGAAGTGATTCCCCGCAAGATCAGTACCGAATGGATGGTTAACATGGGTATCGTAAGTGATGTGCTGTCGAAAAAAGAGGCCGACGATGCTTTCAAATTGGCTGCGGGGTAAGATTTACATATTTGTCATGCATTATCCTCAACTAAGTTGATTAAAAACATTATTTCGTTTCTTTATTTTTCTAACTAAAATGTTAATTTCGGCCTATGTGTAAATATTCAGAGTGATTTATTTATGAGATCAAAATTAATGTTTGGCTCACAGTTAATTATTTTTAGGGTTACAAGATGCTTGTTAATAAAGTGAAATAAGTTTTATTACAAATAATGAACTGCTAATCAGTTTTAAATTTATAATCCTGATAACTGTGTAGGTTCAATCAAACCTAGGTGTCTCATGCATACGCTGAATGAAATTTAAGTTGTTAACGGATTATTATTAAACTGCTGGTTGAACAAGTAATGTAAAAATTTTTTTTGAATGGATGAATAGGAAATATTTTATAAGCGATTGAAAATTATATATATATATATATATAATATATATATAGAGAGAGAGAGAGGAGGTGAACTAAAATAGTAGGAGTTGAAAAAAGACATGATTTGCGTGTGTGTGTCTGCATTGTTGTAACTAGGGTTTGCAATCCCGAGTCATATTTTCAATCCCGGGATTTCGGGATTACATTATCCAAATCAGGGATTAGGATTGGACTATTTATTAAAAATACTTACATATTAGCATAGTTGAAATTGCATAATAAACTGAAAATATAATTAAAAATTGATTTAATATTATTTTAATGAAACAAATATAAAAATTTATTCATCATAAGAAAACAACTAAAAATAGTACATAATGAAATTTAAAAAAAAAAAAAAAGCATTTCTTCCTTTTTTGTGTTTCTGTAAATACGCTTATAAAAACACAGCTCCCCACAGCGTTTCATCGTTGGAACGGTTTCTTATTTTTGTTACAAACTGTTCTGCTGTAGAAAATGCACGTTCGAATTCTATACTAGTAGGTATTATCGTCATTAAATAGGAGTATGTTCTTTTCAGGTAGTCACCACGTCTCTCTCCATTTACAAAAAAAGAGACATTCCTTTTGATGACAGTGTCTCAAATCTTATTGACTGCATTGGTGCATATGTTACTGGCAAAGTATGAAATGCCGACATTCTATACAATGCCTAGACATTGTATAGAATGCCGGACGTTTTGGGGCAAAGTATGAAACTTTAGGTTTATTACATACTTTGCCTAGGCATTGTATAGAATACCAAGACATTCTATAGAATGACCAAAGTTATTTAGGCAAAGTATGGAAAAGGTCATGATAAGGCTATATTATCAATGACGCACACTCCTAAAATACAAATGATATTCTGACAAAATGATGAGATTGCCATTAAAAAAATTATGAAGTTGGAAAATGAGGAGAATGAAAGTTGTTCCACAAACAAAATTTATGCCTTTCTTATTATGGAAAACAAAATTTTCATGTAAAAAAATAAGAAATTTACGTTAACTTACTTGTTGCAACATGGTATGCTTGAATGACATTTGATTTCGATTTCATTGCATTTTTCACGCAAAGACAATTCTTATGTTGGTACTTTGTTTTACACATTCATTTGACTAATTCTTGGCCGCTTCCATTTGACCGAGCAATTGCAAATGACAAGAGAGGAATTTCGGGGTCAGAAATATCTTTAATTCTAATCAAGTTCTTAGAGCACTAAGTAAATTATGATTTCACTTATACTTGTTTTGAAATTCCTTTAGAAACTCCATGTCGATAGAAACCATCCTATTTTCCATTAATAACAAGGGCAATTAATTGGCTTTCCAGAGAAAAAAGTAACAGGTTTCCCAAAATACCTTTAAAAAAAAATTCTTTTTTTTTCTGGCAAGGTTTACAAAGGGTAGATGTACAGTTAACATCATAACTTGCAACATTTCTGTATTTGGTTGAAAGTTCTTTCAAGATTCTCTCCAGTCCTCAGAATCATGAACGTAATTACTGTCCCAACCCTTTTATCTTCCGGACTAGTCAACGTTTTGATAATTTTACCTCGCCCGCTGAGGGTGAGACGTTAATTATTATATTTTGAATTGTTTCTGATCTAAATTTTATTGTTTTTAAACACATGCCTTCCAGAATAAAATTCAGTTGCACCAAAAATGAATATAAAGTGATTTTACATGAAATATAAAATAATTTCATGGAAAGTCGCTCAAACACAGAGAGAAATACACCCAGTAAATAAAATGGAAATAATTTAATGCTTCTTGAGTGGCCCGATACCATTCATCCACGGACCGGAGGTTGGGGACCACTGCTAGTATGTACTGACGCCTTCTTTAACAGGTTTACTTTTATTTTCCATAAACATCACATCATAGCTTTTCAGCAATCAATAGTCCCTGGTATTATCTTCTTAGTAGTCATTTTGACATTTTGTACATCAGTTATTAACTTCTAGTAAGTAACTTCAGTAAGAAAAAACTTCTTTTTTTACAACATTAACTCTAATTTTAGGCAGCTCGTCGTCGAAATAGTTGTTTCATGTCTATAGACCAGGGTCGACAACCTTTTAGCTGTGGCGAGTCAAATCAATCTACCAATAAGATTTAGCGTGCAGCAAGTAGGGCATTTTTGAAACAATTAAAAAATAGACAAATTTGTTGAGTAGTGCAAAGTCCCACTGAAATTGTACCACGTGCCCCAGGTTGCCGACCCCTGCTCTAGGCCATGTGTGTGTGTGTGTGTGACTCCTTCTCCAACACCACAGCTTGCTCCTCTCTTTTCATGCAGCACAGGAAAAAACCAATTTTTTGTTGCACAAATTTATGTAAAATTGAGTATTTTACACTCCCAAATAAACCTACAATGTACAACTGACAGATTCTGAGCTTGAGGCACGCGTTAAAAGTCTCATGTTTTGCACTCAATTTCGAAACGAATCGGAGATGCATTTCATACTTTGCAGGTTTCTCATTAGGCATTCTATAGAATGCCTAGGCAATGTGTGAAATAGGAATCATTTCATACATTGCCGGCTAGTTTTAGGCATTCTATACATTGCTTAGGCATTCTATAGAATGCCGGATTTCATAATTTGTCGGTAACACATATAGCCTTTGATAACTTTATTTAGTTCTTCTGCTACTCTTATTGATTTTTGTACATAAATTGATCCAGTTATTGAATCAGAATGTGAATCAATTTCAAGTGTTACCTAATTTGAAACTGAAGATCCAGTTGCATGAGCTGTTAGTAATGCAATGGCACACTGTGACAAAACTATTCTTGTGATGTTGCTTATATTATTGTGCAAGCATTGCAGCGAGCCACTTAGATGCTTGCGACGTTCTCCCATACAGTGCATATATTTTTTTTACATATAGCACTTATAATTGCGCAAAAAAAATTTCTAGTACATATTTCATAAACAGAATATAAAATTTAAAAAATTAAATTCTTAGAAAATTTTTATGAGAAAATTTTTTAAAAATATAATTTAAACAAAAATTAAATCCCGAAATTAGTTATTTTAATCCGGGATTTCGGATAGGAAAAAACACCGAGATCCAGGGTTTCGGAACTCCGGATTCCGGACTGAAAACCCTACTAGATATCTTCCAAAAATTCTAAATGTCTCTGTCCAAGTTAGCTGACACCGGAAATTCTGAGGGTGGAAAAATGTCGATTTTCTGACCCCACACACGATGGGGAAAAATTACAGAAGAAAAAAAAAGGGAAAACATATCAAATTTCACGGTTTAACATACCCTCCTCAACCCTTCAAGTTCAACACGAAAGAAAACTAACATTAACCGTAACAATACAAAAAGTAAATAAGATACAATAAATGTAATACCAGATTCACAATACTTTGAAAATTTTTTAAAATATAATTCACACGCACACACACAGACAAAAATTAAATCCTGGATTAGTTATTTATAATCCCGGTATTGAAAAAAACCACCGGGATTTCGGGATCCCGGGACTGCAAACCTTAGTTGTAACAATGCACACCCAGTTTGGCTAGTTTGGCTGAAAAACCGCTCGACGCCAACTTTTATCATTGTTTAACAGTTACATTGTTACAACAATGGAGACGAATTTAAGTATTTAATTTAAACCGGTATTTAATTTAGTTCAATTTAATTAATTAATTACTATTTGAAAAAAAACTGTATTAACATCAATTGTCATCCACTACAAGTTTAAAAAAATTATTTGAACTTGATGTGGATGAATAGAAAGTATTTTACTAACGATTGAAAATTTGAACAAGGTAAATATATAAATATTAGCTGACCCGACAAACATTGTTTTGCCATATAAAATTATTTTCTTGTGAATATTTTTGGTAGTCAAATAAAAAATAACTAACTCATTGTAAGTGTGTGGGGATGTGGTATATGAATGAAAGAGTAATGGAGCGCTGTGAACGATGACGGCCTATAAAAGTAACAAAACACCGAACATTCATTTTTTGAATTCCTTGTATATTTTTATTATTTTAACTAATAAATTTCAAATTACATCTCTATCACAAATTATGACAATTAAAAAATAACATTATCAATCTCTTAGTGCAATGGAGTGTACGATATTTTAAGTGAGTCCATCTTTAGCCAACACAAACAAACTGGATGGTTTACCCACGCGAGAACATGCCACGTATAATTGTCCGTGTGAAAAACACGATGTGCCCAAATCTAAGCCACAAACAGACATCGTTTGACCTTGAGACTTATTGATTGTCATTGCGAATGCCAATCTAATTGGAAATTGAATCCGTTTGAATTCAATTGTCACATCTGTGGGAATAATAGGGATTCGTGGTAATAATACATTTTCTCCTCGGAATTTTCAATTCAAAGTTCTGGCTTCGACAACATTTTTCATCAATTTTTTAATGACTAATCGCGTGCTGTTGAACAGCCATGGTGGGTTCAAATTACGAAGCAAAATAATCGGAGATCTAATCTTCAATTGTAAATGGTACGGTGGCATGTCTGGCAAATCCAATGAGCTCAAAAACTCTGCTGGATAATTTATGGCTTCGTTGGTATCGCAAACTGTATCGATAGATTTGTATGACATCGAGTCCCCTGGCAACAACTGTTGTATCTTGAAATTCAAATCGTTGACGTCCACATTTTATGCTGCAAAAATTGCTCTTTCTGCCAGTTACTCATGATTCAAGTATTGTGTGTGTATACGGGAAATATCTGGTCAATGAGAGTATTTTGAGAGTTAATGATGTGCAGAAATCGGTCGGCAATTTCATATAACCAATATTTTTATGTACAGCTATTTTTCCATAGCCGATATCTAACAGTTGTACTGAGAATGTTTCAGCGGATGGATCTTGAAGCATTTAAAACGCGCATATAAAATTTCAGCTGTACTTTTTCAACATTACGCCACAGTGGCGATGATTTCAAGCAAGCGTTGATCTCATCAGCGTACGTTGAACGTGGAATGATGGGAAGTGTTTGTCTGAAATCACCTGAAAGGAGTAACAGAGTGCCGTTAAATAGTTTGTCGTTTTTTTATGTCTTTCAATGTCCTGTTCAACGCCCCAAGCGAATGTTTGTGGGACATAGTGCATTCATCCCAGAAGACAATTTTACGCGGTTTAAGCACTGTGGCCGTGTATGATTGTTTTTTTCTGTTGCACACTGCATCTGGGTTATTTTGAATATTAGGTGGCAGCTTAAATGCTGAATGAGCTGTTCTGCCTCTATGCTACCTTTTTCAACATAATAATCTACAAAATTATTTTTACTTTACGAAAATTATGAATTAAATGTAATAGTATCATCTAAGTAACTATAACATAACATTTTTAAAGAATTGATCAATAACCATTTTTGATTCTGTAAACATAATATCAAAATAAATAAATGAATAAAAAAAAGATAAGATTTGGAATTTTTGCATTTTTTCCTTTCAAATCTAAGCTCTAAACTAAATTGTATTTATCTGAATATATTAAAAAGAAAGCAAAAAACAATGATTTCCGTGAAGATTTACATCTAATATGTTTTCTCTCTCTATAAAAAACATTTTCATCCTGATATAATAAATTTAACTTTTTATCTCACACACTAGACCAATAATAAAAAGGCAGCAAGTCCTGTTTAATACTGTGGTCACAAATTGGCGATAAGGTGCAATTTTAAATTTAATCGATTATTTCAAGCTCAAAGATTAACACATCACATCATAAATGCGTGTCTGAAAATTGATGGAGTGCGTTTGTATTAGAACTACATAATACATGAAAATATACAGTTTTACAATTTGAGCAATGAGTATGAACAGTTGTATAATTTGAACAATGAGTATGAACAGTTGTATAATTTCAGCAATGAGTATGAACAATTGTATAATTTGAGCAATGAGTATAAACACAGTTGCATAATTTGAGCTATGAGTATGAACAGTTGTATAATTTGAGCAAGAGTATGAACAGTTGTATAATTGAGCAATGAATATAAACAATTGTATAATTCGAGCATGAGTATGAACAGTTGTATAATTTGTGTAAAGGGTTTGTTCCTATGTTAGAGGGACAGGGGATAGCCCCTCCCTAGTGGCGTAATGGAGAACAATTGAACCCCTCTGCAAGTCAAGTTTCGGGCCCCCAAGTTGGATTTTACAAGCTTGACTTAGCGGCAGTCAAGCTTTGGGCCCCCTTTGATGCGGGGATTGCGGGGCGGTACGTTTCGCCACTGCTCCTCCCTAGTTTTTGGTAAGAGAAAAAATTCTACATGAAAAATAGAGGAAAAAAATAAGAATTTCTATTTATGTAATGTGAATGTTTTCTGATATCTTTTTATTTCCTTTTTTCTGCAGCCAAAAAATAACCATGAATATACAAGAGTATAGAGAATTTTTGTTTTCCCTAAGTGCAAGGAAGAAACTTCCATTATATGAAATATATCGGCGTATGTGTGGACTGCAAGGTACATTTTTCAGTTAGATGGAGTGGATTGATTTTTCAAATTATTCTGAAAAATTTCTTCATAGATATTTCTAGCAGTTTAGTTGATGTGAAATTTATCACTCATAAAAGTCAGTCAATAAATAAAAAAATCAATTAAAAATAAATATTTTTAAAAATAATGCTTGTAATGTTTATTATTATTAATTTTTTTTGCATGTAAAAAAAGGTTTTTGACCACAGCACACAATACAAACGTTTTAATACAATAGCTTTGGGTACTTAAGGCGTTTCTGTTACTGCAAAAAAGCTGTAGTATACTTTTTAACAATAATAGGCTTCATTTATTCAGCACTCAAATGACAAAAGATGAAGAAAGAGCCAAAGTTATGGCATTAACATTTTCTCTTATAATGGTTGCGCGTTTTATTTGATTTAAATTTAAAAATATTTTCGATTAGAGATAAATTTCATTTTTTGCACAGAAATATAGGCAGTATTATTAATTCAAAAAGGAAATAAAGAGTTCATTTTCATTTTCAGCTTAAGAGCTTCAATAGTCTGCGTTCACATAACTATGCTTTATTTTTTATCATCGAAAAGAAAAAAAAACGAAATAAACTGCCTACGAAGATTTTCTTTTATCATAAAGACCTTTAAAAATTAAAGTGTGCACTTTTTATGAATCAAATTTTTAAATGAATGAACATAGAAATAAATTTGGATGTAAAGTGCAATAAACATTTTTTCATTGAATGAAATACAGAAATTTGGATAAGTTTCTTACTAACTGTATTTACAGCAAAAAAGTACTCTTGGCAGCAAAGTTCATAAATGGAGAAATTAATACATCAGTTTTATGAGGAAAAATGTCCAGGAAACATTATAATAATGGATTCTAATTAGGAATATGTCTACTCCTATTTGTATTGCATCGACACTTTCCATTCTACCAATTAAATAGTTGGACACCCAAGTGAGAAGACTAATTTCTTGTAATCCTTGTTTCAAATTATGTAACGACCTTGAAGGAGGACTTAAAGCAGTAAAATGTCTACCAAGGTAGTCTCAAAAAGGTGCTATCATATTCAGGCCTAGAGGTCGAAGTGTTCATTCTATTCACTCCAAACTGTGATCCTCAAAATAGTTTCCAACAAGCACGGCTTGGTGAGCTAGCACATTATCATGATCAGAATGAATTCATATTAATATCAGCTATATATATGGGTGAACATATCAATAAAGGTTCTAGTTCCGATTTTAAACACCTGTCAGAATTCTTCCATAGAACAAATGCTGGTCAGTGTCATCACTAAGAGAGATCCTTTCCTAAGCCATGATTCTTCCACCTCTGTAACTGTCTTTCAACATCTTTGGATTGGTTGTATCTGGTGTGTTGTTCCCTTCCAATCATCAGATGACCTGAACCTTTCTCCATTGAAAGCCTGGACTCGTCTGTAAAGAATGTAGTTGTCCATTGCTTTCTAAAGTCCTGGAAACGTGTTTTCTTGCCGAACATTAAGCAGGGATAACTCTGTAGACACAAATGGTCACCTTGCATAGAATGCATTGTAAAAGTGCCTTTACACCACGGCAGTGGATAGTTTTGCTTTTGAAACAAGCTGACTCTAGTAGTTTTTCTCTTCTTTGGGCAGAAAGAAATAAAATTGGTCTCTTGCAAGTTTGCAACTAGTGGTTGACGTGGAACATGTCTTCTGGGTATAGAATCTTCAGATTTAAACTGATTCAACAGTTGATGAACAACAATATGAAACAAGTTAAGACGTTTAGCAGCTTCAGTTTGCGACAGATCTTTTTCCAACCATCCGTCTGCTTTCCATCTTAACCCAGTAAATGACTTCTAAAAAATGCCAGATTCTCCTGGATGTTTTAAAAAAAAATCAAACTAATCAAAATAGTTGTCGAAATTATTAACAACTATTGCAGATCAGCAATTATACACAAAACGTACACTTCAAGTTGCGAAAGTTTGACTTTTGCATATTTTCTCTCTTTTGTAAATGTAATGAGATAGTCGTTTTTTGCACACATTTTCTTAAAGTTCATTACTATTATTCTTATAAACCATCAATTTGATGATTTCTGTCATTTTTTTAACGGGGAGCTTCGAAAAATACGCCGTGCCTTCGTAGAAAACCAAAGTTCACATCAGTGAGAGGGAGAAGTAACATTGTAAAATCAACAACTTTTATTTTTTCTAAACACAAATCTAACGGGTTTGCAATAAAAAATGAGAGCATAACACCCTCTCTCTAAATTAATGACACATATTAATTAGCTGACACAAGATGAAATAAGGCAGAGACACTGGATTCGAGTATTGTAGACCTTTTCTATTAATGAAAATGAAACTACAAATACGTGTATAATTAAGTTACGTAGATAGAATCCACTAAGTATTTTTTACAAATATAATCTCAAGATTTTAGAATTATTACCCTTTAATATTTCACTATAGCATCCTCTACGAGTTTATTTCGATTCCTTTAAATATTAACTCATTTGCATGCGTCATAACTCATTTGCACAATAAAAAATCAGTCAAACAATTCCTTTGAAAAGATCTCTCTTTGAGGTTTATGTAAAGGTTTTAAGAGAATCTTTTTAACCTTCAATTTTGGATGCCAATGCATTAGTAGATACTCAGAATGCACTAACTTTTCATCTTCTTTCGATATAACATTATCTATACAGTGAGAATCGCGTAAGATATCCGACTACTTGCTACAACTTTTTTTTGAACAAAATGGAGATATTGGGATTTTTTTGTGTGGTTATTAGATTTGTTTGGTAAATTTTAAGAAAAATATGCTAAAATTAAGAAGAGAAAAAGAAATTATTATTACCAAAATGGAAAAAATAAAAACAGTGATTATATTAACGTAAGGGACTGTAAATTTTGTAATAAAACAGTGATTGATATATCTGAAGGTTAAAACACTTCTACTATTATACACAAAATATAAAAAAAATATCAATTAATTATTTTAAAAACTTTTGAGCAATTTAAAAAAACACACGTTTCGAGTAAAACGCGTTTTAAAGTATGACATCTTGCTTAAAGTAATGACATCTGCTTTTACTAAAGCACTTGTAGTTTTTGTTCTAGTGAACAGAAATTAATATAAACTTGGTATTTTTATAAAGCTAGTAAGATAGCCTAAGAATAATATCATAAAAAATTTGTCAATTTTTTGGCAGAATTCACAATTTTAGGGTAGTCGGATATCGTAAAACAAAACCGAGGGTACTGAAATATTTTTTCGTGTTAAAAGATATTAGAGATTATACATTTTATTTACATAAATATGAATATATGTGTATATTCAATAAAAATAAATGAAACAAAAACATTCACTAGAACTTAATAAAAATTTAATACAAAGTTTTCAAGTTTTTTGAAAAAAGACATTTATTAAGTTTTAGGAAAGTAATCTGATATAATTTTCTTTGTACCGTATTTTTTAGCAGCAAATTTTGCGATGTCTAACATTTTGTTATTCATTTCATTATTCGAAAGAGCGTTTAAATAACCATGCATTTTTTCATCAGGTTCTTTATTTCGGATGACTTGCGTACAGGAGTCCCATTACTCTTTTCATTTTCTCGGTGAAATCTACATCAATAATATTTTTTGAGCTTTGAACGAACTCTAAAATGTCTTTTCCATAATTGGGGCTGTACACACATTATTATCATTCATATACTACAACGAATTCTTTCGATGATACAGTTGGGCATTTCAATTATACAGAAACTCTCTCAAAGATTTCATTAAATGGCTGATGTTTTTCGTATTTTGTTCATTACAAAAATTAAATCTTTTCGTGTTAAGCGATTTTCGTTTCGTGTTAAGAGAAAAGATGCATGTAAATGCATTGTAGTTTGTCGGGACCGTTACATTATTTTGTGTTAACCGATATTTCGTCTTAAGCGTTTTCGCGTTAAATGTATTTTACTGAATTTTATTGTCTACTTGCTATTTTCGCAAAATTCCCAAATGTGCTTTTAAGGCTGTAGAGCTTATTCTTTCCTCTTAAAATCTGGATGACTGTATTTGTTTGGATATTTAAATGCGACTTAAGAACATCCGAAAGAAGCCTGAAAATAATTTAAAAAATTTGTGTTTATAAAATCTTTCCACCAATTTCTTAAAAATATTTCCACACATTGAAATTATTTGAAATCCGTAAGAGAATAATTAAAATAAATATAAATTATTTTCAAAAATAAAGAAGAAATTTATTTTTACGGAAACCTTTATGAGTTTCTGCATTTTCTTGCTTTCAAATGAATTCAATCGCTTAAATTTGTTGTTGAAGAAATTAGAAATTTTATACTCATAACGATTTCACAAATTAAAAATGACTTACAAAAAGTATTCAAAATTAATATATATAATGCATTAGATGAAAACAGAAACATATGCACAATTTAACTAATACCAAACC
Source organism: Trichonephila clavata (assembly GCA_019973975.1). Taxonomy (NCBI): domain Eukaryota; kingdom Metazoa; phylum Arthropoda; class Arachnida; order Araneae; family Nephilidae; genus Trichonephila; species Trichonephila clavata. The sequence goes on along the minus strand of BMAO01014629.1, from coordinate 8,933 downwards.
TTATTCATTAAATAAGGCCTATAAATATTATAAAACAAATAACGCTTATAATAATAATGCAATATTAAGCATTATTCTTTAAATAATGCTTAATAATACAAGTACTGTGAAATAGAAATATTCTGCAACATGGAATAGAAAGAATTACTAAGGAAATGAAAAAAAATCACAAAGTAATGTCAGTTTAAAACAGTCTTAAAACATTTTATACTTTTCCCATAAAGTTTTCAATGAGGTAAGCTACTCTGGGGAAAAGAAAATGCAGATAATTTTGCGAATTGTGCAATACAAAAATTGTGGTTTTTTAACTGTTTTAATTGTAAAATTTTGGTCAAAATTTGAATTTCTATTGACATATAAATCACAATAACTTATCAATTAATAAAAAAAAGCATTAAATTTTTGTATAAATTTTTATATAATTTTTTATTTTAGTCTACTTAAGGAAACGAAACAAAGTGAAAATTTACTTTAAAGCTTTAGAGAAAAGTAAAGTACTCGTATTTAAATAGTTTGAAAATTATAAAAAAATCAATCAGATCAAGTTATTTAATTTACTTGTTTATTTACACAGGTAAACCTCGCGACAAGCTTTTGTATCATATAAATTGTGTAATGACGTTATAAGTTGATAGTAAAAACAGTTCTTAAGGAAAAGTTTATTTTATTCTTTTTAGCACATTTAAATAAAAGCTTGTTTTTAAAGAAGTTTTTTTACTTTTAATTTATTTTTTACTTTTTAGTTATCGCTGGACAGGTTACTCAGTACTCAGTCTGTTCATCTCATTAAACGCATCATTGTTGCTAGGGTCATTTGCCGGTTAATTTCGGACAGGCTTGCTCAGGGGTGGTGGACCTTTATGGATCAGCGCACCATTTTTTTTCTACAGAAATATTTAATGAGGTACAGACACGCCACCAAACAATTTTGACTTGTGATATTATTGGGAAAAAAACAATAAAACTAAATACTAAAAACTCAAAGCTATTTATTACGAAAAAGTACACTTTGCATTGTAAAGTATTAAATGTTTTTGTTATACGTGTAATTCAAATTAAAGTAACATTTGTGACTTCTATTGTTGCAGATTAGATGACAAATAACATGTATCAGGATTGTAAGGGGTGAACTTTGCAAAATGCATGCTGAGTTAGAGTCATCTGCCAAACGGTTTCTAAGCGAGTCTTTAACGTTATTCATCTCTGAAAATAATGACTCGCATGGACTGTTAGATGGAAATATGGTCAAATAGCATATGTGTGTGCGTGTGAACAAGATTCTTCAAAGAGTTAAATGTGTGTGGAATTGAATTCCATGTTTCCAAAATTTCGTTGCTTGCATTTTTACTTATATTGCTTGTTAATCTTTTTGTTTCAATCAATTCCAACTTCTTTTGTTTCAATAAGTTTTTGAATTCATATTGAACTAGACTGGAAATCAATCAGTCGCATTTCAGTTTCCTCAATTTCAAGCCGATCGAATTGGGACAAGTTCAGTTCACCAAATGAAGTCACATCAGGGATCATAATAAACTTGAGGGTTTCCGATAATTCTTTGAACTGAGAGAATCTTCGCTGAATATTACTTGATTGAGACCAATCAATTGCGGAAATATTTTGAACTAAAATGTAAACCGTTTTGTTCGGTGGCGTGCCCAAAATATTGTGTCGTGTGCCATCAATGGCACGCGTGCCATTGGTTCACCATTGCTGGTTTAGCTAAATCAATTCTCGCAAAAGGGTATTAGGCGAAAAACACAATTTTTTTTATAAATCCGTAAGCACTTTTTTCAATTTTCATACAGATCTCGGATAATATTGTTCTACACACGAAAAAAGTTTCGTGAGATTTTCTTCATAAAGGACGAAGTTATTAAAATTTTAAATAAAATTTTGAGTATTTTTTGAAAAATCGTAAAAAAAAAGTTTTTGGCATTTTTTTTTAAATGACTGATTCTAAAAGAGCAAGGCATGAGCTGTTTTAGTACGGAATGACGATTCATTTAAACGAAAAAAAAAATCATGCGCAACGACTTAGACATCATTTTCATAAAAACGCATCGATTTTGACTCATTTAAAAAAAATCGCAAAAAATACAAACATTAATATTTTGTAAAAACATATATATATATATATCGTATTGGGGCGAAATAAATGATCTTTCCGATTCTGTAATTAATTTTTTATCTGAGTTTCATACATAAAATTAGTTCGCTGTTTTATAAACGTCAAAACTCCAAAAAAATTTCCCTTCATCTCGTTCTTTATTTTGCAACGCCAAGCACAGCGGAATAAACAACCTACAAGGGTAATACAATTACGCGTTTTAAGGTTTTTAATTAATATCTTTTTAACTAATTGCAACAACGGAATATAAATAGTCAAAACATGCATTGTCATCCAAACTAAACTTGTATACAAAATTTCAGATGAATCGGTTGAAGATATCAGCTTCAAAATTGAGTTGCAAGATTCCGTCCGAACAAACTACATACATACAGTAGAACGTCGTTTATCCGAACGTTTATTATCCGTAGCGTCAAATATTCGAAACAAAGTCTGGATAAGTTTTCGAACAGTGCAATGCTCAACAGTTGTCTCGCATGAGGCCAAAAGTGACAGAAAAATCCAAGGTGAGGAATATTTGGGGAATTTCAGTTGTGTGTGATTTAGTAAACATCTGCGCGAGTTATTAGATCAGTTTGTTTCCAAGTGAAAGGATGTATACGTTCTCTTTTGTTGAGATGTGAACTGCTATAGCTTCGAATGTAAAACGGAAGCGCACCGTCTTGAACATGGAGACAAAACTTGAAATATTGCACCGTCTCGCGAAGGGAGAAATTGGAGCGTCTCTAGCACAGCTTTATAATGTTGGAAAGGCAACAATTTCTGACATAAAAAAGCCAAGAAACCATTTTAAATTTTGCTTCAAAACTTGACTCTGAACATGGTGCGAAGAAAAGGAAAACCATGAGGGAAGAAAACGAAGAAGAATGTGGATTTCAAGTGCTAAATGATAACGAGATTGAGACTTCCGTGCAAGAATCCGAACCTGTCGACGATGAAACGGATTAAGACGAGGACAACAACAACGAAAGCAGCAAGAGTGCATCAAATGCTGACGCGTTTCTACGTTAGAGACAGCTATGGAGTGGTACGAACAACATTCGGGGTGCTGTCCTACTCAACTACTGCTGCTCAAGAGAATCAGATTCCTTGCAGCGAAAAAACGAAGCTGTACAATGGTATATTGGTACAGCGAAAAATAAGTGATTATTTTTCAGAAATAGAGGTAAAACTGTGACATTTTGAACCTATTTTGCTTTTTCTTCAAGCACGTTTCCCGCATATGATGATTTTCAATATTCGTATAGGGTACAGTTCGATTTTCTGCATGGATCCGAACAATCGCATATCCGCACGGTGTCCGGTCCCAATTGATTCGGATAAACGACGTTCTACTGTACATACATTGCAAGTTAAATAAAAGCTTGTAAAATATTTACTTTCTGAAAGAAGAAGTGCAATATATATAAATATAAATTCCTCTGTGTGCTAACTACATAAATCTAAATTTACCTTTTTTTCTGTTTGTCATTTTCTCACACACACACACACACACACACACACACACACACACACACACACACACACACACACACAACACAAACACACACACAACACACACACACACACACACACCACACACCCACCACCACACACACACACACACACACACACACACAGGAGTTCGAGTATTATGGAAATTTAACCGCAATGTTTTGTTAAATTACGATATTATCAGATTTTGTTCAAATGAAGATTGAACAAATCAGTTCAAGTATATAAAATTATTGAATTCTATAATTTAACTAGGTATTTTATAGAATAATGATTACTTGATCGGTTAAAGTATGAAATACGGTACTCAAAAGATCTATGAACCTATTCTAGCTGCTTTAGGAAGGGGTTTCCGATTAGGGACTAGTGATGGCCCAATAAAACAGTTGTCTTCTAGATATCAGTTCAGTATATGCCAGCCAGAATTAGTTTCCATTGAAGAAGTTCCAAGTTTTGACACAAAGCTTCGATCTGTTGCAAAAGCTCAAAGTTGCGGTACTGAACAAGGATTTAAAAAGTGCTCGGGTAAAAAAAAATGTGTCATGGTAAAAAGTGAGCTTGTTTCAAAAATAATAAGCAGTGCAATCCAAAGTGTCATCACAGCAATCCTTGCTCTAATAAATAATGAAAAGTAAAATAAAGGTATCTCATAAATTTTAAATTAACATTCTCTTATATTTTAGTTAAAAAAGTTTGCACAATGTTTTTATGAAGCAAAAGTTTTTCTTCCCAGCATGCAGATTTGTTGATAATATTTAAATATAATCTATTTTTGCAGCACATTCTTTTTTTCCCTTTCTGTTTAACTAATGTTAGCAATATGAGCTGTACTAAATTACATTATCTGCTTTTCCTTATTATTTATCAATTATTCATCCATAAAAGAGATAAAATGTATTTTTCGAGAGATTTTAGCTATTTATGATCAATTTATTTATAAAATATCTTTGAAGCTGTTTATTTTTCACTCTTCAACGGTTTATGCTTAGTAATTTCATAGACTAACTAGGTAAAGTATGAAATTTTTTATCTATTGTATACTTTGACTGACTTATCTAGTTATTTCATGAAATACCTAGTTATTCTATGAAATAACTGAATTATACACTTTAACGGTAACATATACATAAATAAGACTCAGCATTAGAATTTTATATAACCATGGCTGTGGGAATTCTAAGAATGCTAATTCGTATTGGAGAAGATGATCGAGGGAAGCCTTGATAGCCAAGTGGTTACTATCCCCAGATCGACGTTTTCGATGTCCGATTCCACTCCAGATCCATTGAGTAACGGAGTTTGGTTAATCTGTTGAGAGGGGAGGAGGCTCAGGAATGTATAACAACTTCAATTATGGTTCAAAATTACTAGGTCTGTTGCCAATAGTCTTAATGTTACTACAGTAGAACGTCGTTTATCAGAACATTTATTATCCGGAGCGTCAAATATCCGAACCTAAGTCCGGATACGTTTTCGAACAGTGCAATGCTAAACAGTTGTTTTACGTGAGGACAAAAGTTACGGTATATTTGGGGAATTACAGTTGTATGATTTGGTAAAAATCTTCGAGGAATATTAGGCCAGTTTGTTTCCAAGTGAAGGGGTGTATATATGCTCTTTTCTTGAGTTTTGTTGATGCAGAAACCTGGATAGCATGCGATGCAGAAGACTGTGGATTTTAAATGTTAAATGATGACGAGATTGTGATTTCAGTGCAAGAAGAATCCGGTCTTGTCGACGATGAAAGGGATGAAGACGAGGACAACAACAACAATGAAAGTAGCAAGGGTCCGTCAAATGCTGACGCGTTTTTTGCGTTAGAGACAGCTATGGAGTGGTACGAACAACAATCACAGGGCTGTCCTACTCAACTACTACTGCTCAAGAGAATCAGAGAACTTGCAGCGAAAAAACGAAGGTGTACAATGGTACAGCGAAAAATAAGTGATTATTTTACACAAAGATAAAATTGGGACATTTTGCACCTATTTTACTTTTTCTTCAAGCACTTTTCCCGCATGTGATGATTTTCAATATTCGTATAGGGTACGGTTTCATATACTGCATGAATCGCATCGGTTTTTGGTTATCCGAACGGTGTCTCCAGTCCCAATTGATTCGGATAAACGACGCTCTACTGTACTGTTAAAAAACATTAATAAGCAATCAATGAGAAGAAAGACGGATAAGGAATGTAATTACTCATTGCTTTAGAATAAGAATTTGTTATTGCATATACTAAAACTTTATAAACTTTTGCTTATTTTTTTCAAATGTCTTTAATATAATTTTAAGTTTATAGTTTCAAGAGTTAACGAAATACTTAAAACTAAATGAAAAAAGAAAACTAAAAGAAGCAATTATGTAAACACATCTGATTTAAGGTGTTTCGTAACTTATTAACTATGCATTTTATGTTAGATAACTAGAAAAATTAAGTGCATTTAAAATTAAATGGAAAATATTATTCATTATTTTTTTTCTAGTATTAGTGAATAATTTAGTCTTGAATCACTTTTAATTAGACAACTTAAGGTATCCGACTACGTTCGAAACCGCGATTTTGCAAAAGCGTACAAACGAATATATTTTCAATGATTAGTATCTCTTAGATTAGAACACACGTATAAAATTGCTTTAAGAATAGTATTAGAATAAGATATTATTTAAATGCAATCTTTTGGCAAAAAAATAAAAGAATGACCTATTTTCAAAACATTCTCCTCTCAGAAAATGTTTCTATAAAGAAAATATTTTATTTATATGTAGCTAAAAGCCTGAAGTAAAATTTTTGAAAAATTCACGTTATTTTCGGAGTTACTACCAATTGAAATAATTATCGGTGTTTTTTTAAAATTAAATATGGATAAAAAAATCCACTTCTTAGCTATATATTTTAAAAACCCTAGTTCACACACACACACACAGTCCCTGTGCAGAGATAGGTAAAATTTCAATATTATAGAAGCCTTTTCTGTGAAAGGAGAATGTTTTGAAAATAGATAATTCTAAGTTCCTTTTTTGCCAAAATATTGTATTTAAATACTTTTTTTATTGTAATAATATTCTTAACAGAATTTTATGCGTGGTTTCCAGTCTAAGTGAAACAAAATATAAAAAAAAAATCGTTTGTACGTTTTTGCAAAAATAAATAAAAAAAAATAAAATACGGTTCTGAATTAATTTTTATTTATTCGGATATCTGAAACAATAAATCAATTGTTCTTGTGTTTGTGCCATTAGTAAGCAATGATCAGAAAATGTATTCTACTTTTGATATTTTTTATTATGATGTTATAGGTTCATTAAAATATCTCACATGACTTTTTTTAAAATTCATGCTTTTAATGTTAATGAAGTAGGAATAGAAACCAGAACCTCCCTCTTCTCTTTTAAGATAATTGGCCGAAAGGGTTTTTGATTGAAAATAAATGCTCAGTGTTGATCTAAAGACATTTTTATAAGTTTATCCTCTAAGAAAAATCAATTAATCTCGTAGACTTACCCCATTTTTTTCAGTGTTTTGAAATTTAAACCATATAGCTCGATATTATGATTCGTAAAAGTTAAGTTCAAATGTATACAAAATTTGGTTTAACCAAACATTTGTTTTGATTATTGAACACTATCGAAGTGCTAAAACACAGTGAACATGAAATTCATCAAAAACAAGGAAAATTTGAAAGAACTGATTTATCGCTCTTGTAACTATCGTAGATCATGAGTCGGCAACCTTATATTGTGGCGTGCCAAATCAATCTACTATATGATTGAGCATGAGTAGGACATTTTTTAACAATTCGATTTTCCAGCGATAATGCATGCATAGTTGGAGATTAGAAGTCAATAATATTGATATTCATAGTTTTATTATGTATTAATTTTGCACTATTTAAAGATAGTTTTTAACATAAAAATAAATGGCATAAAATATAACTATTTCTTCAACAAAATATTTAAAAAAAAATTAAAATTGTACGTATATCATATTTTTTTAAACACATTTATTAAAATAAGAAGTAGACAACATGAAATATAAATATTTCCCTTCCTTATAGATAAATAAAAATTTTGATGCGAGCTTAGTGTGTGTACCTCTCCGCTTTCATATCACAAAATCAATTTGGGACTTTCAAATTAACACGTTTTTGAGCATTTTTTTTGAGCATTTAAACAATTTCTTTGTGGACTCAAAATATCTTTCATATGAGGAATGTTTTTTTATATGTAGAACCAGAAGCGGAAAGCAGAATACATGCAATTTACTCTCTTCAAACAATTAAATCTATCCAGCAATAACATTCAATAATTTGCAAAATTAAAATTGCAATATTTTACAATTAAAATCTTTCAGATTTTTTCGTAATTTCGTAAATGTCCATAATTCTGAAAATGTTTGTCAAACAAGGTTCATTACAAATTTATCAAAACTTCTATCAACTCAAAACTTGACAAATTTGTAGAGTAGTGTAAAGTGCCAATGAGAATTGTACCACATGCCATGTGTGGCACATGTGCCATAGCTTGCCGATCTCTGTGTTAGATAGTTAATACTAACTACAGCGCCATTTCGTAGGTAAAATTAAAGTCCCATTTTAAAATGGTCATTGCACCTGACTGAATTCTCTAAATTTATTTCTAAGTTATACAAACATTTATACAATAATAACTTTGTAGGGTTTTAACAGTCTGTAATTTAAACAAAGTTTGTTAGTAGAATTGAATTTTATTCTATTAGTAATTATTTAAATTTTACTTAAGGCTTTTATTTACAGTAGAACGTCGTTTATTCGAACGTTTATTATCCGAGCATCAAATATTCGAACCGAAGTCCGGATACGTTTTTGAACAATGCAACACTAAACAATTGTTTCGCGTGAGGCCGAAAGTGACGGGAAAATCTAAGATGAGGATATTTCGGGAATTTCAGTTGTGTGATTTGGTAAACATTGCGGGAATATTAGGTCAGTTTGTTTCCAAGTAAAGGGTGCACACTTGCTCTTTGTTGAGTTTTGTTGATGTAGAAACCAGGATGGCATGTGATGCAGAAGACTGGATTTCAAATGCTGACGAGACTCTGACTTCGTGCAAGAAAAGTCCTACCCTGTCGACGATGAAACGGAGGAATATGAGGACAAAAACAACAACGAAAGTAGCAAGGATCCATCAAATGCTGACGCGTTTCTGCTCCTAAGACAGCTATGGAGTGATACGAACAACAATTAGAGTGCTGTCTTACTCAACTACTGCTGCTCAAGAGAATCAGAGACCTTGCAGCGAAAAAACGAAGGTGTACAATGGTACAACGAAA
>BMAO01014628.1:0-25473 GCA_019973975.1 Trichonephila clavata | reverse complement strand
TTTTTTTATTGCTACTGACTGACAGTTAATTCTTTCAAGAAATTGTAAAACTGTGTAATTTTTCATTATTATTGAAATTGTTTCGAACTTATACTTATTAGATTTATCCATACGAAATTTTAGATACTTGATTCTACAAATACAATCAAAATGTTTTACATTGTACTTCCAAATATATAAGAAGCAGAAATCAACTTCTCATCCAACAATTTGATATACAATATATGTTATTATTATATTATGTGATGTTTTTATTTTTGTCTGGATATTTTCTTTCACCGATATTGCTTTTTCTACTTTACTGTATTTTGTCACACGATGGTACCACAGGTTTAAATAATTGGAAATATATTTTAATATCTGATTCCTTTGCTCTGAATGTAGCTTTTCTGTGTTTTTTGTATTTTCCTACCAAATTTTCCTACAAATATATTTGGTTTTTAAGCACCTGAAATTGCAAATACGAGATGGCCCCAAAAGTACACCACCCAAGAAAGAAAACACAAAAATTTTGGGAAAATATTTATTTTTAACATAATCTCCTTTCAGCTCTATGCACTTTTTTCCAGCGCTGTTCAATAAGTTCGTTACCCTTTTTATAATAAGAACTGTCTTGCTCCTCAAATATCCATTAACTGCCAAAATCACTTCTTATCGTTGGGAAATCTTTGACCACTGAGCCATTTTTTCAAGTTTGGGAATAGAAAATAATCAGTAATGGCTAAATCGGACAAATAGGATGCATGCGGTAGCAATTCAAACTTTATTTCCTTAATTTTGGCCATTGCAATAACGGATTTGTGAGCAGGTGTATTGGCTTGAGTCAAAGCGGACGTTTTTGCTTAATTTTTTCGCTCAAACGTTACAATAAGCTCGGACAATACTCACCGTTGATAGTTTCTTCCTCTTTTTCTAGATAGTGAATAAAAATTATTCCACGCGCATTCCAAAAAACCGACGCCTTAACCTTGCTTGCAGTTGAAAGCGTCTTCACATTCTTTGGAGCCGGTTCTCTCTTTTCAGTCCATTCTTTTGATTGTTCTTTTGCCTCGGGTGTAAAGTGATGGACCCATGTTTCATCCATGGTTATAAAACGCCGCAAAAAATATGTTTGTTTCTGTAAAACTTCGCTAAACACTCAATTGAAACATCTTCACGACACTGTTTTTCTCGAGTGTGAGCAAACGCGTCACTCATTTTGCACACAGCTTTTTCATAACTAAATTTTCAGATAATATGCGATGTACCAAACTTTTTTAAATGCTTATTATGTCTGCTAGTTTGCGCACTTTTAGTCGACGGTCATCCAGTACCGCTTTGTGAATTTTCCTCAAAATTTCTAGAGTCTTTTCCTCATTTGATCGATCACTGCTATGCTCGTTTGGACAGCTCATACGGCCTCGTTTAAGCTCTGCTACCAATATTTTACTGCTGTAAACGAAGGAGCAGACTCACACACAACCAGAGTTAAATGTAGTTTAGCTTTTATATTGGCTGGATTGAGGCATTTCAAATAAAAGTATTACATTACATAAGAATGAAATTTTTCTATTTTCACAAATTCACCGAAAAGGTTCACTACTAATGCCTGCCAACCAAATACTAAACAACGTGACGTCTTCAAACTTGAAACTTATGCTTTATAGATTACGTACTTTCTAATACAGTTATATTTAAACTAATGTAATATTAGATATTTGTAATAGTTGTTTGTATAATAAGATTTATACTTTTTAATACGAACAACTACCGCCATCTCTCGGTCAGGCCGGGTACTTACGGTACCACCCTCGTATATAAATGATTTTATTCTTTTATTTCTTTTCTTTTGCATTAAACTCGGTTACACAGAAATAAGTTTTTTGAACCTGTAAGTTTAGTTCCTAAGTTTAAGAATTTGCTATTGCTATGGGGAAACTTATTTTCGACCTATAACTTTCTTTTATTTTTGCTTTGTTTTAGTTTTATAGCAATTTAGTATATAGTTTATTATGTGATTCGCTGTCATACCAACAAACTTGCTGGATGTGTAGGGGGAACAGAGACGACTCGGAATGACATAAGAATGCAGGTCTCAAATGCCGTTGTTGAAAGCTATGGTGCACAAAAACAGAGGGGAAAAAAAAACAGCAACACATTAACTGGACAAAAAACTTTTCATTTGCGTGCTGTACTATGGCAGGTTCGAAATTACTACCAGAACTTGTCTGTCAGGCCCTACACTGGCTCTGAAAAGAATTCCGTGTATTCTGGAAGATTCTTGGCATAAAGAGTACTCGTACTTGGAGATTGTCTTCTACTTGACTAAAGAGCGCTTCCATATTGCCAGATGTTCACCCCGTTTCATGTGGACTTAATGTAATTTTCATTAAAAAACCAGTCTCTTGTAACCACCTATTCCCACTTGCGAAGTTCGTGTAATATAGAACACATATGTTCGGGCAACATTCTACTTACAACCTCCAAGTGACGTGCAATCCACAGCTCCTTACACGATAAGCATATCGACCAGTCCTTCGTTTTAATACTTCACCCCACTACCTAGGAAAACGGATCGCAAATGACGACTGCCAGCAGAATCAGTGTTCACAAAATCTTAAATGCAGTGCCATCTGCCTTAGGACTGCGAAGAGGAATTTTCCAGAACATCAGGAATTCCTTGCAGTGCCGCTGTCAGTCTTGCCAGACAACTTCTGGTCGTAATTTCGAACACTTCTTGTAGCAAAAACCTGTCTATAAAATGTTTTTGTCCCATTTTTGTGTTTCTGTTCTCTTCTGTGCTTTTTTGCACCATAAACCGCAACTACGGCAGTTCCGACCCTGCATTCCTGTGTGATTCCAAATTTTCCTCGTACTCCCTCTTTAACTTTGTCGGTTCGGTAGAGAACTTCTCTCTCTCTCTCTCCCTCTCTCTCTCTAAATATATATATATATAGTTTGATAAGTTGAAGGCAATTTTTCACTCCAAATTTTGTGTCTTACATTTTCGTGTTGTTGCTGATGTCTATGTTTTAATACCTCATTTCTCCATGTATATGATCCATAGCCTTCAAAATATACGTCTCAAACTAACGTCTTTTAGTTGAAATTGACTACTTTGCAATAATGATAGTTAAAATAATACAAGTAAAGTATAATATAAGCTATCATTTGTTTTATTATTGGTCCTTTTAAAAATATATAAGGAATGTATTAAGTTTATTAGAAGACGAGATACAATTTAGAAATAATTTGAATTTTTCAAGAATTTAAATTAAAATCTTAAGGCTTATAAGAAGTGTATTTTTAAATTTTATTTCCGAAATATATAAATATACTGCGGAAGACGTCTAAGTCTCTTGTGTTTGAATGACATTTAAATTTTAAAAAGAATGCAGTATAGAAAAATATCTTGGAAAATATGCATAATTTATAATATAAATATCGTATATCTGAGTGCATGTCAGTTTCATAAAAATTTTAGAAACGTAATGCATAAAAAGTACACATATATTAAACATTGTACGGTGATCTCATAAACAAAAAATTACAGCTGTTTCTGTACACCTGAGGCTCTTCAAGAGTATGAAAATAAAGGTAAAAAATATAACTGATATGAATTATTGATCCCTTTTGAAGGATTATAAGTAACTTCACAACACTTATGAAACTACTATATCCACTATTATTTGTTTAAATATTTGAGCATTTATATTACAATTGGAGGAAGCTGTAAATGTACTTTTTTTAACTTTAGTATAATTTTTATACTTCTTGACCCTCTTTGTTAATACTAAAGTATAGTTATCCATGTCTAATGAAACTCATTTACCCGATTTGTCTGATATAATATGATTAATGGTTACAGTTCTACGTAAATAAACACACACTCACTCACTGATGAATAGAAATGGGGTTATCGCAAGCTGTGATACCGTAATAGACGCATTAATGTGTCTCCTAATGTGTGACTTAGCTCCTTTCAGATATTTTTTCTACTGTATAGAGAGGTTGTTGCCCTTAAATATGTCGAGAGTCAATGTCCTCATGTGTGGTATGAAACTAAGAAAATGGGTTACCAGCTTAGGTACCTCTAATCTTCGTCATTTGATATTTACCCAGAATTATCTTACTATTTGCTAAATAGCAAGTAGCTTCGTATGGGGTTGTTAATATATAAAAAAGAGCAATTGCATTTATTGTGCCACAACACAAACGACAATATCTGCTACTATGATGTGTAATCGTATTCACAATCAAGCACATTATGCACAAGACAACCCCTTGCATATCCCTTTTAAATCGACGAGACAGAAATGTACGATTGCGGTAGACAGAAAATTACTGGAACCAGACAGCAAATCATTTTTGCACTTTTCACAAATTAGCCCCATATTTACTTTGGAGAGAGTTTCTAGCCCTTTTTTAAAATTGACTATGGTGAAGCATCGTGTTAAGGCCGGATCACTTCTATGAAATACTGCGTTAGGACGACATTGAGATACCTGTAGGTGCGAGCTTTGATGTACATGATAAGTGTGAGAGTGTCCAAGCGAATCTGGAAGTTAATCGGAGAGAGAGTCTATTGGAGTATACTGGGGCGTCGCGTAAAGTGCTGTAGCCTGTGGAAGTATTTTTCTAGCGTCTGTGAAGTTTTTTAGAGTATAGAGAGTATCTGGGTTTCACTTTTGGTGTCTATTTTGTCAACATGTTGAATGGAGTAAACATGGAGTACAACATGCTTTGAATGGAGTACAACATGGAGTACAACATGCGATGATACAACATGTAACGTTTTGAATTTCAATTTTTTTAACTTTATGTTCTTGTATTAATTTTTCTTCAAACTAGAAGCAAGAAGGACTGATTTTTAACATAATCACTTAGGTCAATGTCAATAAGAATGATTTCATATACGAAAATAAGAAGTTATGTGAACAATAATTCAAAACAATTTAGTACTACTTCTACAAGGTGGGGCAAATAAAAGGTTCCTGGGCAAGTGAATGCAATTGGACGGGAATGTGATGCACACACCAAGTTATCGAAACCAGTTAAGATCTTAGTGCGGGTTGTGTCAACGTGAGTCGATCAATGACAATCAGTTTCTGATAACATTAACTGAGAGGGAAAATATCTACAATTACTTCAAATAGGAAGGTGCAACTGCACATGCATCCCACCGAACCATGGGTCACATTTACAAGATATTCACTCCCGACAGAGTTGTTAGCAGAACTCAGTTCGGTCTCTGCAATAGCTGGCCACCCAAGCCTCCTGATCTGTCAGTGTTCGATTACTTTTTATGGGAGACCCTGAAATTTAAGGTGTATCGCAATAACCGAAAAAGTCTTCAAGAAGGGCAGCAGAACATTTCTGATGAGATTGCAAGGATTCCGGGGGTCCAGTTTCTACCTTTCCTCAACTTGCTGAACTGGGACCAAAGGTGTCAAGAGTTGAATGGTAATCAATTTCAACATAAGTAGGTTAGAAAACTATCTCCTTTCTTGTGCAGTGTTTTCTTGTAACCTGAAACTCTGTTCTTTGGGGCACTTTTATTTGCTCCAAACTGTATGGTATTATCTGCGGTTACATTGTCATTTTAACTCTCTCAAGGAATGAAATTTATTACCACACACTAAAAACTACACTACAAGTATTAAATTTTTAAAGAAATAACGGAAATTAAAGTTCTGGGTCATGTACAGAACAAAATATTATATTAGGACCTGTATTAGACTTTGTTCTTGTTTTCGAATTTTTTAAACTGTGTTTACATTTAGGTTACTACTACGCAAAGATGCATAAAATGTTAAGATTCCACAGTATCTTTTAAATGAACCAGCAATCCAAGTGAATGCAGTATTGAAACCCAACTTGGTACTTATTTAAAAACTTTTTCTATGATACAAAATATTAAGAACAAATTGTAAAGTAATTTAATACCTAAATGAAATGTATTGGTCACTTTGTTTTTCCGATTTTTGTACCAAGAAACTTCAGTAGATAAAAGAAGACAATAAATGTGAGGAACAGAATCAATCCATGAAGTTTTGGGCTTAAAAATACTGATATCGATGCTGCTCGAGACAAAAGAAAAAGCAACTTTAAATTGCATAAACATTTTATAAAAATTGGAGTACTGTCTATTAAACGTATTTACATATGGAAAATATTAAGCATTTAATTAAAACCTTGATTTCTGTTGACAAGATTGATTGTATTCATGTGTGGAACAAAAATAATAATTCGATTATAGAATGCCTCCCATTTAAGAATAAAAGAAAGAAAAATATCTGTTTAGATTTAGAGAATATTTGATTCCCCTTTTAAAACTTTACACTTTATTAAAATTACATTTTTTTATATCTTGACCATAATAATGGGAAAGTATTCTTGTATGCTCTTTGATTTCAACCTACCATATGTATTCATCTAAAATCTAATACCTTAATTTTAGGAGCCTTTTGAATTTTGAGGTTGTGCAGACAATTTATCAAACTGAAAATCAAGCAATATAAGCTCTGTTCCCCCTACCAGATAAAGAGTTTTGATTTTTTTACTAGTTACAGAAATAGGGATTTTAAATAACAGACTAATACTAATAACAGAGATGGGGAGGGGGCTCTTTATTGTAAACAATAGAGTTGAGAATATATTTTTTTCACAAGAAAAAAGAAACAATTTTGTATGGAATAATGATATTATTTTGTAACTTAAAATGAGAGCAATACAAAATGCATTGTAACAATTTTATTAGAAACAACTAAATTTGGGTTTAATTTTACATAGTTATTTTATAAGGAACTAATCTTGAGAGAATGAGTTTGTCCAAAATGTCTTCAGAATCATCCAGAGTTTTGCCAAGAAGCATTCAATACCTTCACCTGAAGAACATCTCACAGATAATTGGTCATTCCTGAAAATGAGAAACATAAAGAAAAAATTAGAACTTGGAATTCAAAATTGTAGAAATACCTTAAACCACTCCAGCGAAGTAGTTGAAATCATGTTCTTAAATAAGCATCAATATTCAAACCAAGCCACCCGCTGTAGTTCATATTTCAATCAATGCTCATTATACAGAGTCCTATGGTCTTATAGTTTTGCGCTGAATGTAATTTCCCTTTAAAGTCCTGTAGAAATGATGATGTTAATAGAGATAGAAGTTAATTTGAAAAGGAATTACTAAATCAGTCACCAAAATCCTCCGCCAGTTGCGACTTATGAAATCCACATCTATTATTCATTGAGGGTCCCAATAATATATTATATATATATATATACACTCAAGAGCCAAAATATTATGACCACCTGTCAATAACGAGTTGGCCCACCTTTGGCGCGCAACACAGCTTCAAGCCGCCTTGGCATGGATGCCACAAGTCATTGGCAGATGGCCGGAGACAGATTGCACCAGATGCTTAAGCATCGGTCACGCAAATACGAGATATTGTAAATTGGAGGTCTTTGAAATCTGAGCTGTCGTCCCATGACATCCCAATTGTGTTCTATCGGATTGAGATCCGGTGAGTTAGGCGGCCAGGACACTAACTGGAACTCAGCATCATGTTCCTGGAACCACTCCAACACAATTTTAGCCTTGTGACACGGGACTTTGCCTGTTGGAACATTCCATTTCCAGCTGGAAAAACAGAGGCCATGTTAGGGTTCCACTGGTCCGCAATGATGTTCAGATACTCTATAGCATTCACATGGTTGGTCTGCTTTACCAAAACCACGGGTACCAGAGACGCCCAAGAGAACGTCTCCCAAAGCATAATACCGCCACCACCGGCCTGCGTATGACCTACTGTACATTGAGGGAGCAACTGTTCACCTGGAAGACGTTGTATCCTGACACGGCCATTCGCGTGATGAATTACAAACCGTGATTCATCTGACCAGGCAACTCTCTTCCACTGATCCATGGACCAGTCGCGATGTTCCCGGGCCCAGCACAGGCGCAGTTGACGATGACGCTTGGTCAGCAAAGACACACTAGTGGGACGTTTGCTGCGTAGCCCCATATCCAAGAGTGTCCACTGAACAGTGTGTTCCGATACTATTTTACTTGGCCCTGCATTGTTTTGGGCTGTCAGCTGAGCCACTGTCTGGCTCCGGTTTTGCTTCACCTTGCGAGACAGTCTCCAACAACCTTTTTCTTTGATAGCGTGTGGACGTCCAACACCATTTCGTCTACTGCTGGCTTCACCAACATTCATCCACTTTGCATAAGTACTAACATCTGTAGATCGCGATAGACCCACGAGTCGTGCAGTTTCGGAAATACTTGTTCCGAGTCTTCGAGCCATTGCAATCTGCCCTCTACCAAGTCACTTAGGTCCGCAGCCTTTCCCATCACACACAGAAGTAAGTGAAATAATGATTCTTCAGACTCTCCTGCAGCAGTTGAATACCACTTCACCTGATCACGTGCCTTTCACATCATCCAGTCGAGTTCATTGGGAAAATTTAGGGGTGGTCATAATGTTTTTGCTCCTTGAGTGTATATATTATATATATATATTATGACTTTCACTTGTAATTTGCCTATGCTATAGGGCTATAGGTAAAATAAATAGGGAAATATGAATATGGGCATTGTTAGGACTAAATACACTAATTGTTTCCTACTCTCCTACCTTAACTGTAACTGAGCGGGCCATACTTTCCCGCATTTCTACTCCAACTGAAACTTTTTAGACCCCGTAGCAGAACATTCTGGAAACAGGAAGCGCAATGTACGGACGCAAGGTCATTGTCCGCACGTACCCCAGCACCTTCAAAAGTGTATTTTACATGTATTTGCATTACTACATAAATTTACGTTCTAAAATTTAACTGTAAATATATTATTAGTATTATCTCCATCTCTGGCTTTATTTCGAACTCAAGCAACGGCATCACTAATACTATTATTACATAAAATGTATAACATAAAAAATTAATTAAAACAGCTTACTTAATGTACAAAATAAAAATTAATAATGTGCAAAAAAACTATATTTTTAGATATAATATTAACTCCTTAAAATTTCCTTTTTTTGTAGTAGCATTTGGAAGTGATATGTTTCCATTTTTGTCAACTATAACACTGACTCCCTTTTAATATAATCTAATATCATTGCCATTTTATGTGTTTGTATGATTTGTCAAATAAATTGCGGAATATTGAAACATTAAATATTCAGTTACGTTGTTGAGGCCACGATAGCCTAGTGGTCAAGGTAACGGATTCGTGCCTGGAGCGTGTCATGGATTCGAGCCTGTGCCGCTGAAGACCCGCTGTGTAGGGGTGGTGATGCAAGTTAAATCTGTCAAAGCTCAAATGTCCTTTTGTTGGTGTGGAGTGGAAGTTAGGAGATACACGGGTGCCAGTTAAGGTGCCTTTCTCATCACTTGACCATAGTTCAAAATTACGAGGTCCGTCACCAAATGCCTTCGAGTAGCTGAATAGTGCGACGTTAATATTTACTCACTCAGTTATGTTGATAAGATGTTAAGAATGAGGGTTATATATACCAAAAGAGATGACAATTATGGTTGTTGTGTGTGCATCAGTATGGGTAATTCTGCTATATTGGCTTGCTTTTCGCTCATGGAAAGATCATTTGATCTTACTTGACATAAAAATTTTGGTTTGCTATAGATTTATGAATTGGAACTTGTATATTACCTTCATTTCTTTTTGTTCTCCATATACAGCATTTTACATCTGCACGCATTGTGATTCTCAAAAACATTTTGGTAAATATCTAGATTTATATGCTTCCTTATAATATCTGATATTATTTATTGTTTTTAACTAATAATTATTTAATAAAATATTTTATGAAAAACAATGAATCTAGAACTTACTTATGGAGTAGTTATTTCTGATTAGATGGATCTTAACTTAGAAGAAAGACAAATTATAGGACCACTTTTTAAATTTTATAACACTCTTGTTTTACCTTTGTTGATCAAAAGAGATTGTTTAACAAAACCTCTGCATTTATTTATTGACACAAACTAGTAGTATTAGTACACAATAGCATTTTCCAATACTATTAGTTAAAAAATAAAAAAAATAATTGGACTAAAATTCTGAGATTTGCCAACCATATAGAATCTTCAAAATTGATTTTAAGTTAGTTCTATTTGAAATCGCAATTATACATTAAAAGTTTTACTCTGTTTATGGACCTCGGGCTACATTTTTATGTTTGCAATGAATATCAAAATTAAATGTTTAGGATATATTTGTGTAATATATTTTAAAAAAATATTTTACTGTTTATACGTATTGCAATGTGATATAATGAATGATAAATCAGGTACAAATTATTTTGTACTCTGAATAATTTGATTGCATTTATAAAATTTTGGTTTAGCTCAAGATAAACAAAAAAATCATTAAACAATTTATTGCTTTCACTAACTTCAATTCTCAATTACCTTCAAATTTAGAAACATACTAAACTCTTTTAACGAGGTGTATATGTTCCTTAGAAAACCGTGCAAAAATTCGTGTAAAAAATACATTTGAACTTTGATAAATTAAAAAAATGTATTTCTCAATTTTAAAAAATCGTTAAGATGAAAAATATAAATAATTTCCCCTAAAACCGTACAAAAAATATGCTAAGAAAACCATATTTACATATTTATAAATCATAATTTATGTTTGTATTACAAATAATAAATGGGATTAGTAGTACAATGAAAATTTAGTCTATAAGAACATTCAAATTGAAATTAGGAATAAAACTAATAACTACTATTCATCGCTACTTGATAACAGGCATACACGTTTATTACCACCTGGATAAAAAATGCTACCATGAGTAGATGTGTGAGATATGCATTACACCACAGTAGGTTTTGATACAAATTATTAAGGGCCTCCGTTTTTTTTTAAAATTAATACAAAGTCTTTTATTAACGGCTGTTTTTCTTTTGTTTCTCAAGTTGCTTAAGTAAGTCTTGGTATCCTGCTATACAAGACTTAAGATTACGTTTAAATTTCAATGCATGCACTATGTCAGAACCATGGGTAAGAAAACGTTGTTTCATTCTTGTAGCGAATTCAAGCCCTTGCTAATTAAATGAGCAGTTAATAACAGAACTTCACCCTCGCCATTATCGATTTCTTTATTATGTATCATAAACTTATAAAATGGATCAAATAGTCTTCATCCAAAGGGCACGAATTCCTAAAACTTTGAGGGCAATTGGCACTAGGACAAAAACTTCATCGAAAGAAAAAAAAATCATTCAACTCCTCTGTACTATGTTATTTTAAAAATCATTTAAAATAAATTGGGTGTACAATAAAGCAGTGCTTCTCAAACTTTCAATATTTTTGGCCCAATATTCAATCATAATTTTCATCGCACCTCCCCTCTCTATACAAACAATTGGAATGTATTGAATTCCTAAAAAAAAACTTTGACACTAAAGCTACAACACGATATTAACCTCTTTCGTGCCACTGACGTATATAAATGTCTCGTTCAGCCACTGCATTAATTACCCCAGACGTATATATACGCCTTTCCGAATTACGATCTTTTCTTGCACTGGTATCGATAAAATTATTCCGAAGGTTTCGAATGCAATAAAAGGACCTTGAAGGTGTTTGCGAAGAATTTACTTATTTCAGAGAATTTGTTTAATCCTTTTCTTCCCCCCTCCCCAATATATTCCATTTGCGCACCAACGTGGAAAACAGTGGCATTGGGGAGTGAATGACGTAACTTTTAATAGGCAGTTAAGAGATTAATTATAAACCGTACAAATTATCAAGATAAATGTTAATTTGTGCGTTTAACTTTATATGTGACAAGTGCATTGGGTCTCTAGTAACTCTATTAATCTTGTTCTTAACTTAGTATTGTTAAATTAATTATAAAATATATTGTGCAGTACCGATGCATTTACAAGTGTATCTTATCCGTGTAATGAGTATTTTATTTATTATTTTGTCTGAAATTTATTTTTTCTTTGAATAAATTAGTAATTTTTTAATAATCTTTTGCTTTTGACTTTTCAATATGCTCGCGTCTCCCTTGTAGAGTTATCACGGCCCCATAGGGGGGGGGGGCGCCCCACAGTTTGAGAAGCACTGCAATAAAGGATATATAATCTTGAAATTTACCTGGAGCTCTCGTATTTCTTAAGGCTGTTTTCGCTATATGCATGAGAACATGAACGAAATACGGAGCACATTTTCAAACAGAAAAATGCCCCAATTCTTATGAAATTTTGTAACTGATGAATTTGCTTACAATATAGTGTTTTTTGAAATTCCAAATATTTCATACATAATTTATCCTTTTAACATGTAAAGGGATAGCTCATTTAGCCTTACGGTATAGGAGAAAAAAATGTGAAACATATTTTATAAAAGAAAAAAATGCATCAGCTCGGATAAAAAAAAGTATTACCATAAAATAAGTAATTTTCTACAGGATATTGAAGCCAGAATGTAATATTAATGTTGGAGTAATTTTAAATCTGAATGTTCCTAATTCGGGTCCTATTCGTTAACATTAACCGAAGACAGCCTTAATCGCTTAACTGCCGATTAAAAGTTACGTGATTCGCTCCTCATTGCCACCGTAACGTATGCGGTCTCTCGAGAAAAAATAAAAGTCACAAACAAGAGAATTTTCTTTGAAATAAGTAAATCCACCTCAAGCACTAGCAAGGTCATTTTATTGCAATCCAAAGTCTTCGGAACCATTTTACTTAAAGGATCTTAAAGAAAAGAATCATATTTAGGAAGGACGGATATATACGTCTAAGGCATATAATGCAATGGTTGAGCAAGACGGATATATACGATGAAGACACTTAAGGGAATAATTCAATCTTTCAATACATGTTTCCTAAATGATGGATATGACATGAAATTTTTAATAAACATAGAGATTTAATGCAGGTTTTAAGTTAGTGAAATCATATATTTTAATTCACAAACAAATAAGCACAGTTTAAGGTGATTTATATTCGTATTTTTCTAAGTTCAAACCAAATAGACTTGTTTAATGAGTTTTAACATGAGAAAATAGTCTATTAGAGTCTGCATTCCAGGACTTGGCTGATTGCCCGTTAGTTTTTCGGATACTTTACTCTTACTTAGCAAACTTGTTTGTATAAATCCATCACGTTCCACATTCACTCCTAATTCTGCCCATCAAAGAATCTGTGCTTTTTCTTGATATATTTAATTAACTAATCCCCAACGTGCGAAGAATCTTAAAGAGTTTTTAATAGTTAGTAAAGTATTAAGGCTATTTTAGTATAAGGAAATTCGAGTAAATGGAATGTTTCTAAAGAAAAATCCTCATTTTTTTTTGTAAGTTTCACACAAAACTTTTGGTTTTATAAATTAAAAGCTATGTCCGATATAATTTTTATATTTTGATTATTCAAATTTACTATTTTCACTTTAGAACTTCTAACATAGAATTAAATTGAAGTCGTGAAAAGTACGTAATTGAATAAATCTGAAATGCATTCCAGGCTTTAGGATTTTACGTAATGGAATCTCTACATACGTGTCTATATTTAATCCCATTTATTTGATTTAAAAGTATTAAAAACAAAAAAAAGTGTCATTACCGATGTTAAATGAATATTTTTGTTGTTAGTGGAGAGAGAGAATGCTTGGCATGAGTTTGCAGACAAGCCTTTTTCAAAATCAATATCAATAGACAATATGAAAAAGGAAATAGAATTATTAGAATGCTGATAAAATAAGTTTCTCATTATTTACCTTAAATTTATGCGCATTCTTTAAATTTTAACCTCTCCCTCCAATATTCAACTTGATAATCTTGGATCTTACTGATAAATGATTCCATGGAATATATTAATAATAAGAAAGAAAAAGAAAATAGTATTTTATTATTCTGAAAAAAAAAAAGAAGTTACTATTTTTTTTTCAGTTTAGAAAGAGACAATGAACTAATATATTAACTTATTTTAAAAATGTTTTGTCTTAATTGATAAAAATATTTAGTATATTGTTCAATTTAAAAGTATTACTTCCAAAGAAAACAACATTTTTAATTCCTTCTTAGATATTTATAGAAATAAAGCTCTGTTATTTCTGTATCTCAGAATTTATTAAAAAATTGATACATACCACATTTAATTTTTGGATTGTATAGCTAAACTGTTTAAATTTAATACTATACATATGCATTTATATAATATTCAATTAAATGTTTATTAATTGATAACTTACTGTTTATTTACACATGCAAGTTGTAGGCCTAAGTTATTTATTTTCTCGGTTTACATTCTTCACTTTTTTTTCTTTCACTATTATGCATAACATTTTACTGAATGGGAATGTTCGGATACTGTAAAACAAACGTAATCATAATTCTCTTTCCTAAGTCAGTGACAGCTTTAGAAAACATAATATTTTTTTCCCATTTTGGTCAATTTACTTTTTCTTTTTCGTTTTTAGTTCTTTGTACTCTATTTCAGAATTAAACAGGCTTCTGATTTGTAGAATATGTAATACATCCTACCACAAAACCATCATGACTTAGAAAATAAAAAAAAGTATTTGTAATATATTTACAGTATTTACAAATATCACTAGTAAGTTCAATTCTTTCTTACATTAAACTATTCTCTTTTTAGAAACACAACTTGCCTTGCAAATCATATCATTAAGGTCTAAATAATTCCATTCGTTGCAGATAATAAATATTAAATTTGGAAAAACCAACAGGGATTAATATTAGATAGTTACAGATTTACCTCATGCAGAGGAGCATCACCGAATGACGCTTACTTAAAACCAGATATATGATTGTCACTTACACAAATTACTGATTTATTTGGGATCGATGAATACAAAATACGATAAAAACTTATTTAATACGTGTTCAGTTGTAATAATCAAACAAATAATCAAAATATATGATTAGATAAAAAATTTGTCAAACAATTTCTAAAACTGTCTGACATAAAACAAATACTGAACCACATATAAATTGTTTACATTTTGGGTTTATTATAAATATTCTCATAATTTTCTTATAATCTTAAACACATATAGTCTGAAACAATTTTTTCTTCAATAAACTTATTTTGAAAATTAAGCAGAATTGTTTTATCATATATTTACTTGATTCAATATATTTATGAGAATTCAAAAGACTTTAAAGAATTTATCCACTTACCCTCCTATCATCTTATCTAATATCTATTTGTGAAAGGCCAAGCGTTATACATTAAAAAAAAATATTATTTTCACTAAGCCTTTGTAACGAAATTAGTGAGTGTTTGAAATGAGAGAAAATTGTAAGCGCTACGCGAAAGATATTTTCTTGACAGTGTGGACTATTATTCTTACGCAACCGTTTATGAGGTTTGCAGAGCCTTTAATCTTACCAAAGTAATAGAACTTCTTTTCCCATTTAATCCATGGAGTTATTACCAGCTGTTGAGGTAGAAGATTTACTGAGAGAAGAGGGGAAAAAGTTTTTTTCTATCCTTTTAAGCGAAATTAAAATTTGAAATAAGAATTAAAGTATTAAACTACGGTGAAGAAAATAAACTTTTCTCTAAAGATAATCCTATCATAAAAAGATAAAAATATATTTCGAGTATATTCTCACAACAGCGTGGCATAAAAATTTCGAAACAAATAAAAAAACATTCAAAGTTAATTTAAATACAGGTATTTTAGTTGTTTTGCATGCATCATACCTATATGAATATAAATTTGGGTTCTATAAGTTTTATATGTAATTCAACTTAAGTATCTAATTTCTTAATATATTTTCTTAAATATGATAAAATCATGCTATTTTCATCAACTTATTTTCAAATACTTATTTAAAATTTGTCCAGTACTTTAAGAGATAATTCACCAAATCTAAACATTCTCGTAAGTTGAATACCAGTGTACTAAATTACGTTTTATATTTCACCGTATTCATTAAATAGAAACATACTTTTTAAAACAAGTTTTACCAAACATGTTTGGAGTGATAGAAACAACTTTTTTCTGATTTGAACTTTGTGCCATTTTAAATATTAACAATGATAATTATTAATATTTGATTAAGCTAAATTTAATAATAATATAACGAGTGATGCGGATCTCAATGCATAATTTGGTTCAGTGGTTATAACTATACTAACTAATTACGAATGATTAAGTTCTACTAAAATGACAATTCCACCAGTCAGTATTCTTATAATACTTTTAATGATGTTTCTATGTACATATTTACATAAGCAGTTCTGCATACTAACTCTAAATTTTTTAACATAACTTCCTAACGGCAAAAGAAGAAAAACATTTACATTTTCTACAGCAAACCTACAACAGAGAGAGAACTAAATCAGAACTTTTAACTTAACAATTAAATATTTTTACAAGCAATTTCTTTTTACAAAAAGGTTGATGATCGCCATTTAGTGCATTTTTCACCACAAAGAGTTCACGGCAGACAGTGCTAAGATAAATATTAGTATATTTCAAATGATATTTAATGAATGATGATGTATCATGTATATAAATACAGTCATACCTCCACTTACGCTTACTCACTACTCATTTCCTGTTTAGTTAATGCACATGTTCAGACGAATCACACGGAATCGACGCTTAGCCATATAAAATTATGTTAATTTACCATAATCCAATCACACACACAAGATCTGCTGAATTCCCACATCCACGATCTGACAATTAATGAGCTCCTAGAAATCAATGAGCAAGACCAAGACATTCAGTAATTTAAGTCTTTAAACTCTGTTCAATCAGAAGATCTAATGACGGTTGGGAACTCGATAGAAAGCAGGTTTAATTTTTAAATGGTTACAAATTTTAGAACATCTGAACTCCAATGAAGAGCGAACAAAATAAGGAATAAAAAAAATTATTAGCATGCTCCGAGAAAATTTTGCTGGAGGGAAAAAAATTATTTAAGCAGGAGACTGTTAGATTTCATGAAACCTACATCAGAGTAACTTCGGTTTACAATTTTGTATTTATGTTATCTAAAATTTTACTAAACACATTTTTTTAAAGTATTATTTCTTTTCTCTCCGCTTCCAACTAAAAATAATTTATATGTATTTATATGTAAAATTATATCCCAACTTACTTAAATTCAACTTACTCACTAAGTTACTCCTACTATCGCGTAAATTCTGAATATTACTGTATAAAAATATCATAATAAATTCAATGTAAAGGAAAAAATGCTGGTAAATAAAGCTCTCTCAGTATACTGATATTTTTATAAGAATCTTTATAACGCACGTTCCATTACAATCAGTTAAATATTATGTTTTATAAACCAGCAACAAATGCATTCTTGTATATCTGTAACCTGTTTCTATATAACTGAACCCTCTACTGAAATGCTTCATCGAATTAACAATCCAGTTTTATTTTTCAACTTACCTTTGCGGTAATTCTTTGTACTTATTCGTTGTTCGAATTGTCTCCTGCTTTGAATAGGTACAATAAGATGGAACCACATTTAGAATTTAAGTCGGTTTTCAAGAGTTCTAATTATACTACCAAATAAGTCATTGTACATCGAATCATTGGAATTCTATTCTTCGGAATCACTGAAAGAATTATTTAGAGAAAACTATTGTGTGGTTTCAATTGCTTTTGGTTGATTTCACCACCTGTGCATTGGCTTTCCTCGTTAGTGAGCGCATTTACTCAGAAATTCGTAGAAATTGATTCATTTCATGGAACTCGCAACCTTTCTGAAGTTTAAGCGGAAGGACAAAAACAAATTCCTGTAATGTGTTCTTGAAACTTGAGCTAAAATTTTGGTCGTATAGAAAATTCGAATTTCAAACAGTTTTGAATAAACCCAGATTCATGTTTGATTCTTGCATATTTTTGACGATTGCACTCAGTTTTACACAACTCGGTGTTAAACAAATTGAAATGTAACCAGAAGATACCATGAATTTTTATTATTACTAAAAATAATCGAGATGGAAAATTAAACTTTTTATTTGTGACTGCAGTTCTTGTTGCTTATCACATTTGATCAACAATAATATAAGATAAAAGCCCATGAATTTCAACTTGGTAAAGATAATTAGATTACATCTGCCGTTTGACCGCAGCTTTGAGCACCATGCAGGTGACAGTGTGAGTTACCTTCGTCTACCCCAGTTTTAAAAGAAAACTTCCCGGGGATCTCACACTCCTCTTCCAATATCTCCAACCTCTCGAGAAGACTTTGGACTCACCGAATAATTAGAATGTCCCATGCTGCGCGGCCACTATACATACATATAAAAACATAAAACATCTTCTTTGAGATCCAAACTCGGGCTCTTCGATGCTACAGTCAAATGCTCAACATCGAAAGCTGAAACTCAGCATATTACATAAAAAACCATTGTAATACTGAACATCTGAACAATAGTGTCTATCTTGCCAAAACTCCAAATTTTCTAAGGATTTTCTGACTTATCGGAATTTGAAAAAAATCGATTGGAATGAAATTGAGAGAATAAGGTGGATATGGAAAAAACTACTTAAGCGACCTACTTTGATTCCTTGACCATTCTTTAAGGTTAGTGCTCTGAGTTTGCAGCAACACATACTATTCATACTATGACTCTGTTCCAAGTAGTCTGCTACAATGACTCTACGATGACCAGCATGACCTTCCTTATCCATATTCCATTATTATTCCCTTATTTGTGCAGAGGTGAGTCAAGATATTTATACTTCTTTCAAATGTCTCTGAATCAAATTGATTGTTACAAGACTCATCCATAGTTACCAATGGATTAAAAAAGTCAATTTCGCCTTGCTCCAAAAGCTCCAACATCGTATCCATCAACGTGTTTTATTAAAAAGGATTCAGTAAGCATATAATACATATTGGTAACTTTGACACACGTGGCAATGCGTAAAAAAACTTTTCACAATTTTACCGTGACTAATATCCGTCTCTATCATAATCAGTTTGATGGCCGTTTTGGATTGATGGTACGTGTGCATGTGAATATGGTGAGTGATTAAATATTTATATTATAGATAACTTGGTTAAAAATGGAAAAAAACTAATAGTATAATTTTAGATAAAAAAACCACACACACATCCTTACATTAAGTACATACATAATAGATTAAATCATAGATCACAATCAAACTTCCTTTATTTTTCAATTATTGTTCCACTAAAGACAGACCATGTGCGAAACATTACTCAAAAAAGAACCTTATTATGGTTTAACCCCTTGCGTACCTAACTGCGCTTTCCAGCGTACACGCAAATCCTAGATTTCTGGGGCTACTGACCTTTACGTTACGATGCACATTTCATTTTTTCCTTTTGACGCTAACTAAGGCACCCGTTCGTTCGTGTTTCGTTTCGCTTTCTAATGTTTGTATAATTATTTTTTGTTATTTATTTTTAATTTTTTCTTTCCAATATGGCATCATCGTTGGATTTCAACGAAAGTGACATTGAATAAGAACATTTGCCGGAAATCCATAAATACGACAGTGATACTGAAACGAATTTTTCTGCTAGTGAAGTAGAAGATAAAGAAATGGAAAAAATGACAATACAACTGTGTAAATCACGTGGAAAAGCATTTTGTTCCAAGAAATATTTCGAACAATTTGATTAAGATTTGTAATACTAATTCTAATTTTCCTATTTTTTCATTTTTTCTACCCAGACATTTTGTAACTTAAATTTGCAATGTTATGCAATCCCAATAAATGGAAATCTTCCTCATAATGCTTCTTGTGTTGGTTACACTTGTAATACAACTAAATAAGCCCCATATACCCTCCATATACAATGATGAGGTTACAATGGGATTTTGCTATATACATAGCATGTATTCACTAGTGGTCAAATGGTACGCAAGGTTAAATATTTTTCTCAAATCCAGTGAAATTTGAGATTCAACGATACAAAAATCTATGCCTTTTTATTTAATAATGTCACAATTTAAATTAGTACTTATAGCAAAATATTTAAAAGATGCATATAAGTAAAGGGTTTATGCAACCTTTGCTGTTAAGGGTTAAGCATACGAAACTAAACTCGTACATAAGAGTTTTACTCTTTTTAATTTCAAATTTCATAAACATATTCCGCCATTTTTTTAAGAAAAAAAAATTAGCTTTTTTTGTAATTTTTAGATTTATTTAGTACATTTTAAGAAAAAAATGCTAAAATTATAAAGATGAAAAGAGATAATTTCTGCTAAAATGAAAAAAAAATTGGTAAACATTTACTAAAAATTACGTAAACGGGGCCCACTCTATACAAAACGCTGATGAACAATTTCTCAATTTGATTACATAGCTTTTTATTTTTAAAATAATTTTCCAGATATTTAAAGTGTTAATGTTTACAAAACTTAGATCACTTTATCATAGTTATTATATGAAATTGCTTAAAGAAACAGTGATACTATTCACATTAGGGATTGTAAATTTCGTAATAAAGCCGTGACTGATAAATCTGAAGGTTAAAACTAAACTTATATTACACAGAAGATACGCAAAAGAATTCAGTCAATTATTTCAGAACTTTTTGAATAATCGCTATCCCCGTTTCAGTATTTTCGAGAAAAAAAAAACATATTTCGAGTAAAACGCATTTTTAAGTTTTGCATCTGGTTTAAAGCTATAGCATCTGCTTTTACTAAAACACTTGTAGTTTTTGTTCTAGTGAATGAGGAATAAAAACACTGATATTTTAATAAAACTAATAAAGTAAAAATAAAACCATGAAAAAAATTGTCAATTTTTGGCAAAAGTCACAATTTTAGGGTAGTAGGATACCTTAAGGGGGTCTGGCACTTTCTATAGGAGCCTATGTTAAAATTGCGTAAGTTTATGTACCGTTTTCTCAGAAACTACTTGCTCCTCAAAGATGAAATTTTTACAGTAGGTTATATATACTATCAATAAAACTTTAGTCAAGGGTTTTGTCTTTTTACTAAAAATTGATATAATTATGAATTTTTTTAAAAATGTCCAATTTTTCCCCCCTAAAATTTAGTTTAAAAAGGCGTTATCTAAAAAAGTTTGCTAGGTATTTCTTATCCCCTCCATGTAATGTGTAAACATGTTGAAAATATACTTACTGAAAATTTGAGGACCCCACTTTAATTAGTTTCTGAGAAAAAGGTACAAAAAAGGAAAACTATTGCATTTTGAGAAAACAAGCTTTAAAGTAAAAATTTGTAATGTTTGACGATTTACCTTTTTTAATACTTTCCAGAAAAATATGAAACATTTTCTTTGCCCTTTGCTTCTACAAAAGACTCTTCTAATTTTCTTTTTTTTTCATTATTTTTAGCAATCTAGCCTTTTTTTTTGTATCTCAAGATGCTTTCGTTGGGCTACACGAATCCTACGTGCATCTAATTTTTTTAAGCATGACACACAATTAAAATCTGGTTCAGTACCACAGTGTTTTAAAATGATTAATTTAGCTACATGGCCCATATTGAATTGTGCAATTCCAATTTTTACCCCTAATTTTAGAGTTTTTAACTCCAAAAACGTAATGAACTGACCATATATTATTATTAACTGACTCATTGGGGTTTTGATTCTTTCCATGTAGACATTTTTTTAATAACCTAGGGTCAGCTAAATCTCTAAAAATTGGCTTAATTTCATTCATGAGGGAAGATGGCACATGGGTATGTTTTTTATGGTCATAATGCTTTTCGTTAAATTCAGCTTTTGCTTTCTGAAACTTGCACCATGAATTTGTACCCGAGGGACACAATCCATGTTGAGGGCTCTCATTTGTAGACAAAAGATGGAAATAAACAGCCCAAACAGCAGTTTTCATGTTGTTTAAATCATTGATATTGTTTCTAATGGTCATACCATAATACCTCTGAATTTTGGAAATTAAATGTCGTCCACTTAGGCTTCTTCCATCACTTAATTTTTTTCCTCTGTTTTTTCTTTTGAGATTAAAAATATGGGGTACCCATACGTTTTTGAATATGTCCAACGCACTCTAATTTTTCCACTTGAGTGTCATAAGGATTCAGGGCAAGTATTGATGAAAAACCTCTTGAATCTCCATCGCCCATATATTTTGTGTAACGAATGTGCCATAATGAGCTTCAGATCTTTCAAATATCGCCGTTACGCCTTTCACTTCCATGTCTCCACTTGTTCCACTATAGTTGGCAATACATGATGGTTCATGAACAGAATTAAATGCAGTTTTGCACCGACAATGCTTCGAAAACACTTCAAAGTCAATAACTTTTCCAGTATCAACACTCGTAGCTGTAACAATACCATTGAGGGACTGGTATCCTCTTTTCTGCCATGAACCATCTAAGGCAACATCAATGTCTCGTCTACCTTCTATTCATGTTGCCTCCTCAACAGAATTTCTCATTGATTTTTCACAGGTAAATTTAGAAGAGTCGAACAACAATTCTGTATAAGTACGGAATTTTTCAGGTGGAGATGGCAAGTTCATAAGTCCACAGAATGTTTCTGCAGTTGAACGACCTCTTCCAATAGATCTGAAAGCAAATACAATCTGATATTTGAGTGGAAAAGTTTATTTTTATTTTTAAATTTAGTTGACGTATGGAAACCATGTTTTTTTGTGCAAAAACTACAACAAAGTTCCATATAATACACAATTACACAACTCCAACTCTTTTAGAAGCCTCCAATGAGATGGAATGGAATAGTTTTTACAAACAGCAAAGTTCAATAAAGCTTTATTCAATAAATTTAATTCTATTAAACCTTTTTTTCATTCCTTCCTTCCATATCTTCATGTAAACTGTTGTTTGAAATAAGTTTTCGCGTTGAAGCACTTTGAATAACAGTTTCTGTGCTGATGAGATAGCTGAAACATTTTGAAGCATATTTTATTTTTTAAAACGTTTTAATTTTGTCGTTAATAAAATACTGATAAATAATTTAATGTAAAACGTGGATTAAACAGAAAAAAATCTGGATAAATAAATTAGAATTCACAATTAACAAGTTCAAGCAAAAATAATCCCATTTTACAACAAACCAAACGAAAAAAAATAACTATGCTGAGTTGTCTTTTCCTTTCTTCAAAGAAAAATCGTTTTATTTATGTGTAAAAAAAATGTTATACTAATTGTGGATAAAACAAATCGCGCTGTTATCGAAAAATTAAGCATGATGAAAGACAGGTGCTCCTCGAGGTGCACCTGTCACGCGTCAAAGAAAGTGGCTTTCTTTAAAAAAATACATAAAAACACTTCTAATTATTGTATTTCCATATATCATATATCATTTTAAGCAGAAATGTTTGATCTTTTTAAAAATATTAAAAAGTCAAAATCGATCATTTTTCAAAAATGTATGTGCCGGACCCCCTTAATAAGATATGGATATATAAGTTTTCCACTATTTCTCAGCTTTTTTGGAAATTTAACTATAATAGTTCTCCAAAAATGGTTATAACAAGTATTAACCAAAAAGTACATATTTCTATTCTTAAATTTACATGTGAAAATGTTTTTTTTAATATCTGAGAGATTATTAGTTTTGAATACAGTACTATTACACGATCATATAAATTGCCATAATTTTTAACATATATATAAACTGCATAAAATTTTTAAAATAATATATTCTTCTCTTTGATTGAAACATGAAACATTTCTCTCGTTCAAAAGTTTTGAAAATACTTAACGTTTTCTAGAAAATGTAGACATATAACTTATTCTAGTGTTTTCAAAGCATGTTGACATCTGTAGAGCTTGCATTCAGAATCAATGAGAAACACTGACATTCAGTTTTAAAAATCTCCAAAAAGTGCTTTTCCAATGGTTTCCAACTGTCAGATTTGGAATATATTGCTACAGTAAGTCTTTCTATATTATGGAACTAGGAGTCTTAACTTTTGAAATTCACGTTGAATAGAAAGCTGTAATAAAAGGGATGGAATTTATTTCTCCTCAAAGACTGAGAATAGAGTAAAATTTAGCGTTTTAAAAGTAATTATTCCTTGTAAAATCATTCTTTATCTATTATAATTAAATCGTGACCATCAATTGTTTTTTAAAAAAAAATACTGTAAATCAAATTACCTTAATAAGAGAACAGTTCTGCATGAATTAATACTGGGATGAGTGAATGAATATTAACGTCGCACTGTTTAGCTAAACGAAGGCTTTTGGCGACGGACCGCTCAATTTTGAACCGTGGTCACGTGACGCGGACGACACCTGATCTGGCACCCTCTCTCCTAACTACCACACCAACGGGAGGACGTTTGAGCTCTCGACAGATTTAACGTGCATCGCTCCCCTACATGATGGGTCTTCTGTGGTACGGGCTCGAACTCATGAAACGCTAGCCATGATCTGATACATTGACCACTTGAGTACGCGGCCACGGGATGAGTGAGTGAGTGCTTTATAACGTCATCCTATGAAGAAACACGAGATCTATTGGCAACGGACCTAATGATTTTGAATAATGGTTACATAATATCGAATGAATATCTCAGTTGTTTCAAAGCCATTTATATTTTTCTGTTAACTGAAAAAATGTGATACCCTCAAATGATTTAAATTACAATATTTTTTTTAAAAAAACGTAATGTGTGTGGTGTGTGTACACTCATAATTTATACCAACGTGAACCACTTTTTTCCTACGATCTTTTCTATAATTTAGACTTTCATTGTATTACAAGGGGTGATCAAATGAAAAGGTACGAAACGACACGGTGGGTACAAATATAGACTTTATTCAAAATATACACCATAGGCCTGAGCACAACGATCCCACTGATGAACAAGCCTCAGGATTCCTTGTTCCCAGAATTCCTGTGGCTGTGACGAGACCCAGTCCTTCACAGTGTCCTTGAATACGTCGTCCGAGTTGAAGCGCTTTCCTTTCAGGTGTTTCTTCAGTGGACCAAACACATGGAAATCGCAGGGTGACATGTCCGGACTGTAGGACGGATGGTCCAACGTCTCCCATTGGAACTTGTCCAGTTCCATTTGTGTGACTCTGGAGACGCGCTGGACGCGCGTTATCATGGAGCAGAACCACAACCCTCCGTGAGCAGCCCCGGTCTTTTTTCTTGATGGACCTGCGTAGGCGTCGGAGTGTCTCACAGTACACATCGGAGTTAATGCTTTTTCTGTGCTCGAGTAATTCTGTGCTCGCATCATTTGGACGCCGCTTTTATAAGAGCCTTTGCTCTCTCCTGCGCATGCGGGCACCCGCGCATGATCCGATCCCAGTCAGAGTCTCCAATGGCATCCCGAGATGTCTCGCTACATTCTCCCTTGGCGGAATATGCAAATATTTAACTGTTTCATTTTTATGTCGTTTCGTACCTTTTCATTTGATCACCCCTTGTATGTTTAACTTACCTTGGAGGAAAAGATAGAGAGACAGTGGTCGTGCACTCAATACTAACGTTAGTGATCCCTAGGGGTAATGAGTCACTCCAATAGCTTTTTATAATTATTTTTG